>CM042567.1:13675000-13912500 GCA_023630585.1 Cranoglanis bouderius
TTCGTTTTTATGGCTGCATCCAAACACAGCCAAGGGTGCCAATACTTCAAGCTTTAGTGAAAATGTTTGTGTGCGCACACCTTACAAGGTGATGTTAAATCTCACAGAGGCAGTCAGACATTTTCTGTCACTGAATCTTAAATATCCTTGTACACTATGCACGTAGGCACTAGGTAGGGCACACAGCTCCATTATGTTATACCAATTAGTTACTGTTGAGTGCATAGTGTACATAGAGTGCTATAAAAATGTATTTGCCCCATCCTGATTTCTTGTTTTTGTGTATATCTCATACTAAATAATTTTAGATCTTCAAACGAAATACAACATAAAACAAAGACAACCTGAGTAAACACACAATACGGTTTTTTTTTATTTATTTATTTTGACTGAAGCAACAAAAAAATTATCCAACACCTATCACCAAGTGAAAAACTAATTGCCTCCTTAAACTTAAAATCTGGTCGTGCCACCTTTAGCAGCAATAACTGCAACCAAATGCTTCTGATAACTGGAGATCAGTCTTTCACTTACTTCTAGGACTAGGATTTACTCCTATGCTTTGGATTATTGTCTTGCTGCATAATCCAGTTGCGCTTGAGTTTCAATTTACGGACTGAAGACCGGACATTCTCCTTTAGGATTTTCTGGTAGAGAGCAGAATTCGTGTTTCCCTCAAATATTACAAGTTGCCCAGGCCCTGAAGCAGCAAAGCATCCCCACACCATCACACTTCCACCACCATGCTTGATGTTCTTTTTGTGGAACTCAGTGTTTGGTTTACGTCAGATGTAACAGGACCCCTGTCTTCCAAAATGTTCCACTTTATCATTATTCCACAGAACATTCTCCCAAAAGGTTTGAGGATCATCAAGGTGTGTTTTGGCAAAATTCAGACGAGCCTTAATGTTCTTCTGGGTTAGCAGTGGTTTTCGCCTCGCCACTCTTCCATGGATGCCATTTTTGCCCAGTGTCTTTCAGATAGTGGAGTCATGAACAGTGACCTTTATTGATGCAAGAGAGGCCTGTAGGTCCTTTAATGTTGTCCTCGGCTCTTTTGTGACGTCCTGGCTTAGTTGTTGCTGTGCTCTTGGAGGAACTGGAAGTTCAGCCACTTCTGGGAAGGTTCACTACTGTGCCGAGTTTTTCCATTTGGAGATAATGGCTCTCACTGTGGTCCTTCGGGGTCCCAGAGCCTATACAATAGCTTTGTAGCCCTTCCCAGTAATCAGGCCTGGTTGCGTCTAGTCCAGCTGAACCCCATTATGAATGCAGTTTTATAGATTTGGGGAATTAGGAACTACACTTTTTACACAGGCCCAGTTGGTATTGGATAAATTTTTTTTTTGTTTACTCAGGTTGCCTTTGTTTTGTCTTAGATTTTGTTTTCATTTCTGAAACAATTTAGTATGAGATTTACACAAAAACAGAAGAAATCTTTTTCACAGCACTGTAGCTAGTGCAATAATAAGAAAAACCATGCTGACCTTGCCTGACTCCGGTCTCGATGCGTGTGTGCGTCTCCTCCTGTGGTGTGGAAAGGTGCAGCAGCGGTCCGGCTCCGGGCAGGAAGTCGTTATTGGGGTCTTCGGCATAGATTCGAGCCTCAAACGAGTGACCTTGCAGCACAATCTCATCCTGAGAGAGAGGAAGCTTCTCTCCAGCGGCCACCTAACGCACAAACCATCCACTTAACGTTAAACGAATCATCACGCTATGTTAAACAGGGCATTCACAATCAGAGTATTCATTAGCATAAAACACCCATGTTTTTGATTATTTTCATAATTCCCAGAGGATCAATTGCAGCAGCATTTGTAATTGTGCAGCATCAGCAACTGTGCTGATATTTGGTCACATGATCAGCCTCACCCTGAGCTGCCACTCCACCAGGTCTGTACCAGTGATCATCTCAGACACGGGGTGCTCCACCTGCAAACGAGTGTTCATCTCCATGAAGTAGAAATTGTGCTGAGCGTCCATGATGAACTCCACAGTGCCTGTGGACACATGCACGCACACATGCACATGTACACGCACACACACACACAATGGTTGGTTGTTATATTTATGTCCCACCCACAATTCCACCATCACATATTCAAAAATTCAGAGGCTGGTTAAAAGTGGGAAAAAGTCTCTGGACTTTAGTGACAGATTACAGACGAAGAAGAATTTTTATCTTATTTTATCAAGTGATTTGATTAATTGTACACAATCTGATCAAAGGACAAAGGACACAAAGGTTTAAAAAGATCAGTTTTGATGTCACTTTGATAAAAAGCTTTCCTAAATTAAATGTAAATAAATGCAGCATTGGTGCTTGTGCTTTATTTGGGTCTCCGGTGTCTTACCTGCTCCCACATAGTTTACTGCTTTAGCTGCCCGGACTGCGGCTTCTCCCAGTTTACGCCTCACTTCTGGACTAATACCAGGCTGCAGTCACACACACACACACACACGAATTTTTAGCACTTTTATCACATTTTAGTAATAAGTCTTATATGTTCTGGGAATGAAGAAAAACTATAAAAGGCATTCCCTTATGGACAGCAACGCCTCCTGGAAATGCTAAATAACGTATGTGTATTCGGTTACATCCCTAATATAAATAAAGGGCATCCATATTTACCCCTGGTGCTTCTTCTATGATCTTCTGGTGTCTCCTCTGCACGCTGCAGTCTCTCTCAAACAGATACACAGCATTACCATGTTGATCCCCAAACACCTGCACCTCCACATGCCTAAACAACAACAAGAACATACAGCAAATGTCTTCACACATATACCAAGACAAAAATCTTCCAGTCTTGAAATAGTCGAAATGGAAGAGCAGAATTTATGTATGCTGTTGGACCTGGGGTTGTCCACAAACTTCTCCACCAGCATGACGTCATCGTTGAACGACTTGCGAGCTTCTCTTCTGGCAGATTCCAGCTGCTCATGAAATTCTGCTTCTGAGCGAGCAATACGCATTCCCTGCATAACACAATACACACAAGCCAAACAGACTTGGCATGACGAGGACTGATCTTGTTTAATCCAGAGTTTAGCACCAACCCTAATCACACCTTTGTTACTCCTCAGACTTCTCTTATCTGTTCCATTTCTTTATTTATTAGCTCAAGCAGTCAGCTCAGCAGCTCAGCTATTACTTGCTAATATTAAATAAAAAATTACCAACATTTTATCTAGTAAACAAAATAGTAATGTGTAAATGTTTTCATGTCTCAATAACAGCAAGTTTTCTTTGTGCTGCTACAACCTCTCACCTTCCCACCTCCACCTCGTACGGCTTTGATCATAACAGGATAACCAATCCTGGCAGCTTCAGCTTGAAGTGTCTCATCTGATTGGTCCTCTCCATGGTAACCCTCAATGATGGGCACACCCGCAGCAGACATTATGTGTTTGGATGTACTGACAGAGAACAAGGCAAAACGAAGCTGTTTAATTACTGGCTTGAAAAGCATATAAACATTAACAATAATGAAGGAGTGAAAAGTCACCTCTTGATGCCCATATCACGAATCGCTGACGATGGAGGCCCAATGAAGATGATGCCTTCTTGTTTGCACAGTTCAGCAAACTCTGTGTTCTCAGACAGGAAGCCATATCCGGGGTGGACAGCCTTTACAACCAATACAAAAAGTTAAAATTACAAACATTTCATGATGTACACAATGTATGCTAACATACAAAAATGTTTACTGTGCTAAAATTATTTGTCATCACAAATAGGTTCATAAGAACATATTATTTATATAGTATCTCAATGGACATTGGGGTTAAGTGAGTGATTTTGGTGGAAGCTAACTGAAGTCCATCCCATCAGTTTTCCCTCCAAAGCCAGGCCCCCAAAATGCAATTTTATGAGCAACATGACTGACACATGAGAAGAGGTGCTGCTGCTGCTGCCATTTTTTTTTTTTTTTTTTTGGACACCACTGAGCTTCCAACAACAAAAACACTGCATGACGTCAAGCACTTTTTTTAACTCCTAACCAATATGGATGCAAGTTGGGGGGAAAGTGAGAAAAACAAACATGGTGGACAAAGTGAGTTTTGTTAATGAGCCAATATGAGGAGTTTTACAACATGCTTAATCAAAAATATTTCATTGCCAATACTCAATCTAAAAATAAAAACGTGTGTTTTTGGGACGTTCAGCGTTATGTAATGTGGCATCCCACTTTAACTGTAGTTGCATACAGTCAAGTCACACAAGCAGCTCAAATTCTCTGGATTTTCTGCCTCCAAAGCTACAGTGAAGGCAAACAACCTTCTCATCACCAGAGTTAGATAATAAATCTAATCTTGACAGCAAGCTAGGCTAGGCTAAGTAGGAGACTGGTAGGAATGTTGTTATGGTTACAGTGTGCATATCACTTGAGCTGCAGTTTTTTCATATCAGCACAAAAAGTGCTCCGGCCAGCGTTTTTTACTGTTAAGAAAAGTGTGAAAGCAGCTTCAAGCTGTTTTTGAAGCACTAAAGATATACCATGTCTAAGAGCAATCCTTTCAAGAAATCAGCTTTAAACAATAATCCAGAATTTTCCGTTACATAATACATTAGCCGCCGGTTGTTGCTAAGCTCTCTGTTCGTACCTTTTGACCACAAAGCTGAAACAGCGTGGAGTGAAATCGCTATAAAAACACTATTGGGTACTTTTGCTTTAAAAGGCGGATATTTCATGCACTTTAATGTTGTACTTTTACTGTTGATTATTAAAGATTATGATCGTTATCCCCACTCTATGGTGATAACGACGCATTTGTGTTTAATATGTGCATGGTCTGTATGAATTACAACCCGTGGGCACTTCTGCACATCCTTTAGCAATTGTTTTGCAGTTAAAAGCAGCACATCGGGTCATCTTAACAGTTTTCGTCCATTGGCGGTCGGCGCCCTCTGCCAGAAGGGAATAGTAAAATGGCCGCCAGAGCATTTCCGGTAACTTCACTTACTGCTGGCAGTTTAGAATTCTATGAGCTATCCAGTTATATATATATATATAGATCAGTGGACTCGAAACAATTCTTTTTTAACCAAGTCAACTCATACTGATTCCTTATTAACCAAGTGACTCATACTGATTCCTTATTAACCAAGTGACTCATACTGATTCCTTATTAACCAAGTGACTCATACTGATTCCTTATTAACCAAGTGACTCATACTGATTCTTTATTAACCAAGTCAACTCATACTGATTCCTTATTAACCAAGTGACTCATACTGATTCCTTATTAACCAAGTGACTCATACTGATTCTTTATTAACCAAGTCAACTCATACTGATTCTTTATTAACCAAGTCAACTCATACTGATTCCTTATTAACCAAGTGACTCATACTGATTCCTTATTAACCAAGTGACTCATACTGATTCCTTATTAACCAAGTGACTCATACTGATTCCTTATTAACCAAGTGACTCATACTGATTCCTTATTAACCAAGTCAACTCATACTGATTCCTTATTAACCAAGTGACTCATACTGATTCCTTATTAACCAAGTGACTCATACTGATTCCTTATTAACCAAGTCAACTCATACTGATTCCTTATTAACCAAGTGACTCATACTGATTCCTTATTAACCAAGTGACTCATACTGATTCCTTATTAACCAAGTGACTCATACTGATTCCTTATTAACCAAGTGACTCATACTGATTCCTTATTAACCAAGTCAACTCATACTGATTCCTTATTAACCAAGTGACTCATACTGATTCCTTATTAACCAAGTGACTCATACTGATTCCTTATTAACCAAGTGATTCATACTGAACCCTAGTGGAACAGAGCTTTGTACTCATGTGGAAGAACTGAGTGAAACTCATTCATGAATGAATGAACGAAGAATCGAATGAATGGTTGTACCTGTGCAGAGGATTTCTTGGCAATTTCTAGAACTTTCTCCATGCATAAATAACTCTGTTGTGATGGTGCTGCTCCAATATGGTACGCTTCATCTGCCTGCAATTTAAATATTACAGTGACATTTTGTAACCCGCAGTATATACCTAATTAACAGATGGCATTGTATGGCATTTTAAACAAAGCCAGATAAACAGAAATGTAACTGTAACACGGTTTTGCAATAAGCCAAGTGTTAAGAAAGTGTTAAAATATAAACACTTCTGAAGAGGAAGTCCTAATGTGTGATTTTCTCACCATGGCCACATGCATGGAGTGTCTGTCAGCATCACTATACACAGCCACAGAACGAACACCCATCTTTTTTGCTGTGCGCATCACTCTGCATGCTATCTCTCCTCTGTTTGCGATGAGGACTTTCTCTATCCTCTCTGCAGACACAAAATTATGATCAGACTTTCAGAACATACCAACATGTTCACCTTTTTGGTTCCCTGTAATTCATAATTCACAAACTTCAATTAACATCGATCAATTCATGATTCTTTGTCACATAACAGCATTGAAGGTTTTCACAATGTGAGTTCAGTTCAGCTAAAACAATTATATAAAATCACATAAAAATGATTAGAGATGCAGCAATCCTTTTGTATTGTCAATATGATCCAAATATCACTATCATTTCTGAATATCTATACTGATTCATTTCATTCGATTTATCTACTAACCACGCGACTCATTTTGACTTATTAACCAAGCAGCTCAAACTGATTTGTTATTAACCAAGCGACCCATATTGATTTGCTGAATGTTGCCAAGTCATAAAAAAAACAATTTGAGTCCTATGTTCACATGCCAGATCACAGTCATGTCAATTAACAGAAGCACTTGAGATAGGAATAATAATCAATTTATCACAGATTCATTTTCTCTTGAAACTTTCAGCACTGATGCATAAAAATTCATAATCAATCAGACATTGCAAACATTTTCTTATGCAAACTTAACATAGATTAAAGCGCATCCATCAACTGAAGTGTTGTTAGGAGTCAATTAGAAGATAAAATGGGGGGGGTCTGAGATTTTTATTATTATTTTTTAAATAATGTTACAGTGATGGTGATCACTGTAACCTGTTGTCAGAGTGATTATAGTTGTCATGTAGTTATCATCATTATAACTTTTATTTGTATCATATATGTATCATGTGTGTAAGTTGGATACATATGTGTGTTTTAATTTTAATTTAGTTTCATTAATCCAAAATGTGCTGTGATCATAAGGGGGTTCGTTGATATTTTTTTAACACTGCAGGGAATTCCTGACTGCAGAAAATCTTGAGGGATGTGTGAGCAGCCTGGGGAAGACCTGGATCATATCCCACTTACCCACAGAGGCATGTCTGACTGCTCCTCTGGTCCATATCAGCTTCCTACAGAAATGAGAAACGTAAAGGTCAAGCTTTCATGATTCACAGAATGAGCCATATTTTGTCAACAACCAACCTGAGTTTACACTAAAGGACACTTTCACTTGCATCTTAGTCAGTTAAAGAAGATTCACATATTTAGACCATTAAATTAAGGTCAGCCAAACAACTTCAGGCCAGTTTTCACCTAAACTGTATTTCTGCTCCTACCCTTAACCTTGTCCGAGACGTGACGTCACTGCGGTCAGTTTACAGATCATCAGATTATTTAAACTGAGCATCTCTTAGTCTCTTAATATTTGAACATATATAAACAGGCATACATGAGATTACTAAAAGCAAGTAAAGTTGCACGCGTTTTTTTTTTTTTTTTTTTTTTTTTTTTTTTAGGCTAATGTCATTTTGCTTGACAGTTACCTTCCCAGCTAAGCTAAACTGTTATCTCTGGTTAGCATTTTACGCCTTACAAAGTGAACAACCAATCAATACGTGATACGTAGCATTAAATATGCAACATATATTAAAATGAAATATGTGGAGTTAAAATAACTTACTGTAGCTGTGCTCTCAGAGTCTGGTTGACTCGTACTTGCAGGATAGCAGCAGCCATTTTCACAACGAGTGAACGAACACCGACTAGCTAGGCTAATTTACCTTCGCTAACCGAACTGTTAAATATTCCAAACAAAACAATTATTTGCTTTGTAATAAATTATTGTACATTACATAATAAATATCACTATATTATATGATACTTTGTTCAAATATTTACCTTTAGTGTCTTAAAAGCGTATGAATAAATATAGCTAATAACAAAATGTTTCCTAGCTAACTAGGTGTACAGATTGACCCTGACGGCGACCCGTAGTTTCGTTAACCAATCACAGTGGAGGAGTATGAGGGTGTGTATAAGTGCACTTCATAGAGTATAACATGCTAGGGAGTGCACTACATGGGGAGTCTAATAAGTAACAATTTGGAATTTATTCTTTAATGGTTTTTTTTTTTGTTTTTGTTCGTTTTGTCTTTCTTTTTGTCTTTTTTTTCCATAAACCTATATTTTTTATTGGATTATATCATTTATGTGGATGTGTTGAAGTTGTTGAATCAATATTTTTTAAAATAATAATAATAAAAAAGGAAAGGCAACATTCCACATTCAATTCCTCTATATTTTATTGCTAGTAATAAAAACAAAAAAAATAGAATGTATACATGTAAAAGTAACCACAAATGAGGCCTACAGTAATCAACATTAATACACATTTGTCATTCACATACAGCCAACAGTCACAGCATGAAGACGCACATTTCTGAACGGTGGAAACATGTAAACATTTTTTAATCGAATTTTTAGCATATGATGGTAGGTAAACCTTTTGTTACAACATTCTTAAGGTGTCGTCATGGAGTATTTAGTGCCTAGAATATAACAGGCTGGTTTTTGATAGCTTTGGGGTGTAAAACAGTGTTGTTTCCTGAGGTTTTGATGTCCTTCACAATCAGAGTTGTTCATAGCCTTGACCACGGCGTTCACGCATGAGCACATACACCAGAATGGAAATGAGGATGATTCCTGCGACTACAGCACCCACCACGATGGGTATGATCCTCTTGGTGTAGTCGGCAAAGCACTCCGTCTCTGCAAAAATGAGAAGAATTATAATAAATTTACGCCTACAGCATCTATTACACCTATTCTGGCTGAGCAGTGCATTATATCACAAGATCTATACCGAGATCCGTACCCATCGATGCATCCCTTGTGCTTACTCAGTCTCCGTTTAGATTTTCCTCCAAAGGCATTTTGAGAAAAAACGTGATGATCCATCTCATTTATGTTCATGACACCCATGACTGTATTTCACATGCACTTTCTCAATCACTGCTAATGATGGTTTACAGATATGTGTGAAAAATGCCATCCCAGAAAGAGATCAAAACTAGGGGGTGTGTCACTGTATAGTCACCTAACGCAACTCTCACTGATACACTGCATGAATCTGCAGTCTGGGCTAGAAAGAAATCAGCCCCAAGTTTTTCACTTCTTATACCGTTATTTGTATTTTTATTATGATTGCTGGTGATGCTGTTGAGCTCGCGTCCATAAAAGTCCAAAATAATCCACCTAAAAATATTTGTAAACAGCAAATAATCTGATGTAGATGCCAAAAATGAAACTGATGTCATTTAATCTATTTTAAAAAAACAGGGGCTTAGCCCTGTTATGACGTTTATACCATCCATCCCTGTATATACAAAAGTGCTTTATAAAAGATTGATAAATGAATGAGTAATGACATTACGCAGCAAAACGTTGAAGAGTGAATATGTGCAATGTGTAAAAAATATTATCACCTTTTCCAAAAGTGTCCTTGGGCAGGCCAAACGCTTGCATCTGCAGAGGGACTAATTTAATCATCAGGTTTTCAGCCAGTTTTAATTTGGTCTTCGACTTGCACTTGAAGCTCATATCCTTGGTGGTTTCAAAAAGCTTTTCATGGTCCAAAATGCCAGGGTAGCTTTTACCTGTGGGAGGTGAGGAAAGGCAGCTGTGGAATGTTGTGACCTAGTGACCCGAACTGTGTCTTCATATTTTATTCAGTCATTATCCATATAAATAATTCTAATGGAAAATGGAGCCCCAAAAAGCTCTACAAACACTCAGCATTTTTAATAAATGTTTATTTATCTTTTTACTCTCAGATCAAAATGACTGGAACATCATCTCTCTAACAGGAACATAAAATACATGAACATAAAAAGTGGTTACTTTTTTTTTTTTTTTTTTTGCATTGAATACTATGTGTTAAAATGTAAAATTGTATGTACCTTTGCATTGTTTACAGGAAGGCTCAGGCTCCAGCAGTGCTCTCAGTGTGCTCACAGATGACTTATCACCGTTCTGCAGGTGACGGGAAAAACATAAAGTGTGATTAGAAAATAAATAAATAAATAAATTGCATTGGAAGAAGTACACCAGTAAACTTTTTTTTATTTAATCAGATTTGGAACAGTAAAATAATTTTTATATCACAACACTTAATGCACTTTGCTCTATTTGTCTTTAGTAAATATTTGTTAAGAGACAATGATTTTTGTACGATATGTAAGTAATACAACACTTTGGGACGTGCTGTTATAGGAAAACAATCAACAGTGATGTGCTGTGATGCGGCCTGACACAAAGCAGTACTGACTATTTTGCTATAACATGTTCAGAAGTGTTTTATTCCTCTTATACCACAGCAATTTTTTTTAATAATTAAAAAAAATTTATTTAATACATTTTTATTCATTTATGCTTTGTGGTTTCTCAGTAACATGACAAGCTGCAAAAAGGTTTTTTGTCTAACTAACTATAAACAGATAAAAAGTATGATGTGTAATTCTTTAATACAAAAAAAGTTAGCATTGTCATGTGGTAAACGAGGAATAAAATATAGATGATTAAAGTTGTACAGTAGTGGACTGCTCATGATCCATTGCTTGAACTTCCCCTGGAAATTCACAAATGTACTCATCATATGTTACTTGAAGTTCTGCTTCAAATGATAATCAACAGGACTTAAATTCAGTCACAGCACATACCTTGATGAACGTAAATTCCAGATTCCCTCCATCAAATTCGAGCGAGAGAACAGCTTTCTCGTTTGTGCAGTATCCCGTCGCTTTAGTGGATTTGGGGTCCATGTTGAAATACAATGTTTTCTATAGAATTAAGAGAAAAAATTCTTCATTTTAATCTAATGCATGTTTCAGTCTATATCATGTATTAATGTACAGGTTAAATGTTACTTGTTACACATATCCATAATCACACACAGTAATTCTACACACATGTACAGTGAGCTTTAAACACACATGACACAAAGCCAAAAGTACAGTCTGCATTTTTCATTTCAATAATATCCTTTATGGGAAACTGACGATTTCGTTGTCATTATAAATTTATTTTGTTTGGATGTAGCCATATGTTTTCCTGGTCACTGTGGTTTAAAATATTCATTTGTTTATATTTTGAGGAATAAACGCAATTAATTTAATTAAAAAATATGGTAGGAGGGTGCAAACAAAAATAATAGCTGCAGGAGTGGATGGGATTGGTCTGAATTCCTTCATGAGCAGGCAAGACTGGTGGGAATTCCTTCATTAGCAGGTGGGATTGGCCAAAAACACTTCATGTGCGGGTGGGATTGGTCAGAATTCCATCAAAAGGAAACAGGAGTGGTCAGAATCCCTTCGGGAGCAGGCAGGATTGGTCAGAATTTTCTTAGGAGCAGGTGGAATTGTCAGAATTCCTTCAAGAGCAGGCAGGATTGGGATTAAAAATAGTCCAATCCATACCTCTGCCCATAACTATGACTGTCTTTCTATCTTTGGAGTGTTTGGTTTCTAAAGTGTTTGGAGTGTAAATATTATAACCTACTAACAAATTATTTCTGTTCAAATGTGAAACAGAAGCTGTATATACAGTATATCCATGAAAACATGGTTTAAAGTAGTGTTAAGTGTTCACTCTCAGAAATAAAGGTACCGTAATGTACTTTTGCTTGTCACTTGGATGGTACCATCAAGGGTGCATCTTTTGTACCTTTAGTGTGTATATTGTACATTGGAAGGTAACTTAAATTATTCATAAATGTACACATGTACAGGTGAAAGATACTAAAGGTACAAAATATGTCCCCTTGATGGTACCAGGCCAGCAACAAGGAAAAGTGCAGCTATTTAAAAAAAATAAAAATAAAAATGTTGTATAAGCTGATGTGCATGAGTGTGGCATGTGTGATGATTTTCACAGAGTGTGACCAACTGTTTCTTCACCTCAATGTGCAGAGTAACAGAAAAAAAACGCTGAGACTTTACCTTGTTCTCTTTTACCACAAACTCCACGCCGAGCCTGGCCATCACACACACTCGGCCGTCTGCCTTCAGCATGTATGTTTCTATCAGAGGCATTCTCTCTTTGGGTTGGAGGCTTGGTTTCTTGGACATGTTACGCTGAGCTTCTGCATCCTCCAACTGGTTCAGAAAGACCTCAGAGCTCAAAGAGCCATCAGCTTCAGATGACGCACTACTTCCTGTAGGCACAAAAACACAAACTGAACACACAGATCAAGGTGGCTTTCGCTTTTCAGTTCACTCAGCACAAGAGGGGTTTATTCACCAAATAACGTGGAAAAGTTTGTTCTATTGGCGGCAGTAACATAAAGAGTAAAATATGTAACACAACAAGTTCACAACCAAGTTCAACATGGTTCATATCATTTACAGATTTTTTGTTTTGTTTTATTTTTGATGTTTGAATAATGCACAGTGAGGCAAGATGAATGGTCAGAAGGTCAAATGAATTGTCAGATCAGAAGGTGTTCATTTTATGTGGTTTACATTAATGCACTCGTTCTAATATGTTATCATTTCTATATATGATATGATATCATATCAGCTCATTTACAGGGAGTTGTATGGTGGATGCTCCACATAATCAGATTTTAAAAAGCATGTGTAATCATTGATATTGTGAATTTGTTTGTACAGAGATGTTTATTTAACATTTATGGAAGGAGTCTCCAGTGTCAGCGCTTTGTAACAAAGCATGCTTGTGTCCTAGAACAATATTCTATCAGTGGGCTATTCTATCAGAATTCTTCTCTACACCCCTGGTGATATAGTGGATATAAAATGTCTACACACCCCTGTTAAAAGTTTTTGTGATGAAAAAAATTAAGCCAAGATAAATCATGTCAGAATGTTTCCCACCCTCAATGTGAAATTACAATGTATAAAAATTAAGTGAAAAACAATCAGAAACATTTAAGTGAAAATAGGAAAAATAAAAAGTTACAATAACCTTGTTGCATAAGTGTGCACACCCTTTTATAATTGGGGATGTGGGAACGAACCAATCACATTCAATCTCATGTACAAAAGTAATTATCATACAGCTGTCATCAATTAATTAATTCTGATTAACCCCAAATAAACTGCTGAAGCCATGGTCTCAGGAGAGGGGTACCAAAAAATTCCAAAACATCATATGTACCATGGAACACCGTGAAAGCCATCATGAAGTGGAGAAAATGGAGCACCACCGTGACATTACCAAGAACAGGACCAGGGAGAAAAACTTACCAGGGAGGCTGCCAAGAGACAACATTAAAGGAGCTGCAGGAATATCTAACAAGTACTGATTACTCTCCGCAAGTGAAAACAATCTCTTGTATTCTTCGCATGCCTGGGCTATGGGGTAGGGTGGCTAGACAGAAGGCCTTTCTCACAAAAACATCTAAGCCCAACTAAATCACCCCAAAACATGTGGCAAAATGTGTTATGGTCTGATAAGACCCATTCCAAAAGTTATAATAATTCCATAATTCCTAAAGGTATGTTTGGCGCAAAAAAACACCAACAAAAGAACACCATACCCACAGTGAAGCATGGTAGTGGTAGCGTCATGCCTTAGGGCTGGTTTTCTTCAGCCAGAACTGGGGCTTTTGTTAAGGAGGAGGGAATCATAAATAGCTACCAGCCGATTTTAGTGAAAAACCTTCAGGTGTCTGCTAGTAAACTGAAGATGAAAAGGAATTTCACCTTTCAGTGACCCAAAGCAAACATCCAAATCAGCTAAGGAATGGGTTAACCAAAGGATCAATGTTTTTGAATGGCCTAGCCAGAGCCAAGACCTGAATCCAACTACTGTACAAAATCTGTGGGGTGACCTGAAGCAGTGCACAGGAGATGCCCGCACAGCTCAAGAATGTTTTTGCAAAAAAGAGTGCGAAAATATTGCCAAGTCAAGATGTGCCATGCTGATAGATTCTCACCCAAAAAGACTGAGTGGTGTAATAAAATCAAAAGGTGCTTCAACAAAGTATTAGTTTAGGGGTCTGCACTCCTGTGCAACTTTCTTATTGTAAGTTTTTTCTTTTTCTTTTTTCCCTAAAATGTTCCTGATTGTTTTTCACTGTATTTGTATACCTTGCAATTGCATATTAAAGGTGGGAAAAGATCTGACATGATTTATCTTCATGTCATTCTTTCACTTCACAAAAACCTGCTATTTTAGTTAAAGGAGAAGTGTAATGGGTGTTATGTTTGTGTTTATCATCCATTGAAGAGGTATTATTCGAGAACATGTTATGCGCGTGTAATTTGGCTTATCTGGCACTAATATTTCTCATAAAAGTGTATTTTTGATTGAAGCTACACCTAAAATCAGTGACTTTAATTACTTTATCATTATACAGTATACAGCCTACACAGACTACATATCAAGATTTTTAAAGGCTCAAAAATATTTTATAAATAAGTCAATTAGCAACAACCAACATCTAATCTATATCACTCTAATCTATATTATTGACATGTTAGAACATTTACTAGAATATTCCTGTGGTGTGCAGTGATGGAGCCTCACTCCTGGACAAGTGTTCACACTCCTTAAAGATAACCTTCTCTTATATTCAACTGCTGATTTAGAAAAAAAAAATCCACACGCACCTGATTCAGCTTTAAATCTCAAAGAGTTTTTGTTAAAGGTAGAATTTAAATTGAATTTAAAACTGAATTGAATTTAAAACTGAGAAAAAACTGAGACTCACCCACAAACAGCAGAGCAGCGAAGATGAAAAAGTGCATGGCAATGCGTTGTGCATTAGTCATCTTGAGAAATGAAACTCTGCTTCTTATAGGTGTGTGTATTCTGTTTAAAAGTGATGGCAATCTTATGGGGACATCCTTCAAGGGGAGGACCGTCATGTCCACAGCAGTAGGAGGTCTCTTCCTGTACAGCTCTGAGGTGTTTCTGTTTCTATGCATACAACTGACTAATCTGTTTTGTCATTATTGTGTAAAAGCTGTTTTCCCTCTGATCATGCACTCGTGGCCATGAAAAAGTGTTACATAAACTTTACTAGAAGTCAAATCTTAATTTATTAGTGGATGATCATGTATCATCTGTAGTTCTGATTAACACAAACAAAGAGATAGATAGATAGATAGATAGATAGATAGATAGATAGATAGATAGATAGATAGATAGATAGATAGATAGATAGATAGAGACAGAGAGATAGAGAAAAACAGAAAAGGTCAGATTGAGAGAATGTCAGACAGACAGAGAGACAGACAGACAAACAGATTGATAAACAGAAAAACACACACAGACAGACAGACAGATAAAGGACTGTTGCTATAACATAAGTAAGAACAGGAACTAACTTATATCATGGACACTAAATGGAGCTATAAATACCTAAAAAGTATGATGTGTAGTTTTTTAATTAATTGTAATCATTGCTGTGGTATAAGAGGAATAAAACATTTCAGGATGTGCTGTTATAGGAAAATAATCAACTTCAGGGTGGTAACAGTAACTCATCACCCAAGTGATGATTGTTTTTCTATAAGAGCATGACACAGTGTTATATACCTATACAGTATGTGTTTGTTCAGTCATTGTCATCTTTTGCACTGTTCTTATTGCTTGATTCTGTTGTTCTTTTCTGTCACTTGTTGTGTTGTTGTCACTGTTTGATAAGATATTGTACCTGACCAAAAAAGCCTCTATGAACATGTTCTTGACCTGACTGATTTGAAAAAGTGCTCAAAGTGAAAGCTGCTTATTCAGTTATTAATTTCCCCATCTGCTGTAAGAAAAAGAACTGAGAGTGACAAGAGACGACAGGGAGAATACAGAAAATACCAAACAAAATGCAAAACAAAGATAATCACCAAACCTTTTTGTTATTCTAATTTTTAATGTTTTGCTTGTTATGCACTGCATGATTCAATGCTATCAAATTGTCTAGTCACATTCCCTTTAACTCAGTCTTACTTAATAACTCAGTAAATGCTGACTTTGTGTTGTGTGTGACTCAAGGGGGCGATATTACACTCAACACTGCCCGAGTCACACAGCACACTCAACACTGTCACTGTGCTAATCAAATGACAGATTACACACAGCACACACTGCTGTTACATCACCTCATCTTAAGATAATCTAACATTCACTCCCCCAATATGTTCTTCTATATAACAGACAGACAGAGAGACGGACAGACAGAGAGACAGAAAGACACAGAGACAAACATACAGTCTCTAACTAAAGAGTTTTCATCATTCCATGCATTCAGGGTTTGATTTCATTGTTCACTGTGTAGAATCTCGCATCTTACTTCAGTCACTGCATTTGGTCTGATCTGATTACTCCCATGTCCTGATAGACAGACAGACAGACGGAAAACCAGGCAGACAGACATACAGATAGATATAGACAGACAAGCAGACAGACAAATAGACAAACTAAGACAGATACAGATAGACAGATAGATCATACAGACACACAGCTAAATAGTTACAAAATCAGAAGCTGATTTCTCTGGTTTAAATAAAGTTTATTCTCTTTAGTGATTGAAACTTTGTTGCTGTTTTTGCTTATAGTTTTAAATTTTATGGTTTTCTTCATTTTTTCTTTGTGATAAACAAACAGACAGAGAGACAGAGAGACAGCTTTTATTCTGACTGTGATTTTGGTCATTTTCTCTTTGTGATAATCAGACCCTAACACTGAGCACTGCTGCACTGTCTCTAGCACACTCTCAGGTCATGAAGCCTGATTTCTGTTTAATGCTAATATTTACTCTGGATGCAAGTTTTCATAAAAGACCTTCTGAGAAACAACGCTGCAGAGCAACTGCGTTAGAGCTCAGGGGAAATCTGTGGCCAAAGGTAGAGGAGGTCAAAGTGTATTGTCCTTAATTACACATTGCTGGAGTTTGTCTATGCGATTAGCGCAACTGTGCATTCTGAAAACACTGTTTACTCTTCCAAAGTCTTCAGAAAGACAGAGCTGAACCATTGCTGCTGCTGTGTCTCACAACAGAGTATGAGAAAGTGTTCAACTGACTATTCACACGCAAACACCCATAGAGCAGCAGAATGAGCTGTTAAAAAAAGATGGGTTCCAAAAAGTTTTGTTAAGAAGTAAATTCCATGTCACAGTGACATATTGTATATGTGGTATCATCTTTTACAGAAAAAAAACCCCATAAAATATAGGGACATTGGAAGAGGGAAGAGTACACTACACACATACAGTCCCCGCTGAAACTATTGGAACAGCAAGGCTATTTAATTTGTTTTTGCTGTAGACTGAAGACATTTGGCTTTGAGATCAAAACATGAGAAGAGATGAGAAGAGAGTTTAGAATTTCAGCTTTTATTTCCTGGTATTTATATGTAGACTTGTTAAACAACATAGAAAATGGCACATTTTGTATCAGACCACCCAATTTGTAGGGGAGCAAAAATATTGGAATACATGACTGACAGGTGTTTGTTGTTATTCATTTATTCATTTAGCAGACGCTTTTATCCAAAGTGACTTACAAATGAGGAAATACAGGCAAAGCGATATATCAAGCGGAGAACAATACAAGTAGTGCTACCATACAAGACTTTTAATTGAGTTCTAGAGAAGCAAAATGCGCAGAGTAGAGGTGTAAGAGCTAGTGTAAGTGCAGTTTTGTTTTGTTTTTTTGTTTTTTATAATGCGGGGGGGAGAGTTAGGGGTTTGTTAAGTGTTCACGGGAGAGGTGGGTCTTTAGCCGTATTTTGAAAACAGGGACAGCCAGTTTTAAGGTTCTGGAAAGAGCCTCGCTGAGTAGGCACTACCAGGTGTCAGTCATTAACCGATCGCAGGTTATGTGAGGGAACATAAACCTCAAGGAGAGTGTTGAGGTAGGGAGGTGCTGCTCCAGACAAGGTCTTGTATGTGAGCATCAGGCCTTGAATTTGATGCGGGCAGCTACAGGAAGCCAGTGGAAGGAGATGAAGCGGGGTGTGACATGGGTTCTTTTGGGCTGTTTGAAGACGAGGTGTGCTGCTGAATTTTGAATCATCTGAAGGGGTTTGATGGAGCTGGCTGGGAGGCCCGGGAGTAGTGCATTGCAATAGTCCAGTTTTGAGATAACAAGAGCCTGGACTAGTAGCTGTGTAGCCTGTTCGGTGAGATAGGGTCTGACTTTCTTGATGTTATACAGAATGAACCTACAGAACCGTGCAGTTGTTGAAGTGTGGTCTGTAAAGGTCAAGTTATCATCAAGAGTCACCCCAAGGTTTCCGGCTGTCCTGGTTGGCTTGAGTGTGGTTGAGCCAAGCTGTACGGTGAGGTTGTGGTTGATTGAGGTGAAGTCAAGGATGACGAGAAGCTCGGTTTTTGAGGTGGTGTTCCCTCATCCAGTTTGCGATGTCAGACAAGCAGGCAGAGATGCGTACTGAGACGAATGGATCATCAGGCTGGAAGGACAAATAGAGCTGGGTGTCATCAGCATAGCAGTGATATGAGAAGCCATGAGACTCAATCACAGGCCCCAGAGATGTAATATAGATACAAAAAAGCAGTGGACCCAGAACTGACCCGTGGGGAACCCCAGTTGTGAGTTGCTGAGTTTCGGAAACCCCTCCCCTCCACAATACCTTGAAGGATCTGTCTGAGAGATAGGACTCCACCCAGCGCAGAGCCGTTCTAGTGACGCCTAGGCCAGAGAGAGTTGATAGGATGATCTGATGATTCACAGTGTCGAAGGCAGCAGAGAGGTCGAGTAGGATGAGAACAGATGATTTTGAGGTTGATCTTGCTAGTCGTAAGGCTTCGGTCACGGAAAGCAGAGCAGTCTCTGTGGAGTGATTGCTTTTGAAGCCAGACTGCTTGGTGTTCAGGAGGTTGTTCTGTGTGAGAAAAGTGGAAAGTTGATTAAACACAGCTCTTTCAAGAGTTTTGGACAGAAAGGGGAGGAGGGAGACAGGTCTGTAGTTGTCAACTGCATCAGGGTTAAGTGTTGGTTTTTTTAAGCAGCGGGGTAACCCGGCCTGCTTAAATGAGTTAGGGAATGCGCCGGAGGAGAGGGATGTGTTAAAGATGTGTTTGAGTGCAGGTAGTAGAGTGGGAGAGATAGACTGAAGAAGATGAGAAGGAATAGGGTCTAGAGGACAGGTTGTAGGACGGCTAGAGATGAGGAGTTTTGAGACATCAGTCTCTGAGAGAGGGGAGAAGGAGGACAGTTGAGAGTTACATGGAGGAGGAGCATGTCTGTGGGTGTCTGGGGTGGAGACCTGGTTCCTGATTGATTTAACCTTGTTGGAAAAGAAAGTGGCAAAGTCATCTGCTGTGAGAGAGGTAGGGGAAGAGGGAGGAGGAGGACACAGAAGAGAAGAAAATGTTTTGAATAGAGTACAGGTGTTAGGAGAGTTGCCAATCTTCTCCTTGTAGTATATGGCTTTAGCAGTGGAGATGCTATGGGGAAAAAGAGGAGAGAAGTGTTTGGTAATTGGTTAAGTCAGTCGGATTGTTTGATTTATGCCATTTCCGTTCAGCTGCCCTTAGTTTGGTCTGGTTGTTACGAAGAGCTTCTGAGAGCCAAGGGCTAGGGGGTGACGTGTGAGCTGGCCTGGAGGTTAGGGGGCAGATGCTGTCAAGAGAGGATGTTAGAGTGGAACATAGCATGTCTGTTATGGTGTTTAAGTCCAGTGAGGAGAGGTGGCTGTCACAGGGAAGTGAGGTTGTGACAATGGAGGAGAAGTGTGAGGGGGAAAGGGAGCGAAGATTGCGACGAAATTTTTCTTAAATACTTACCCCTTACCTGTTTGGTGTCTGAAGTTAACATTTGCACCAAAGCTATGATGCTAATGTAGTTAGCTAACAAGTTCTGAAAATGTATCTCACCCCAAATCTTTTTCTTCCTCTTCAAATGGTTCAGCTCTGTAATCCTATTTTTAAACAGTTTTGTATAATAGCAGCTCTGCGGTGGATTGGCACTCCGTCCTGGGTGTCCCCCGCCTTGTGCCCCATGCCCCCTGGGATAGGCTCCAGGTTCCCCGAGACCCAGTAAGGATAAGCGGTACAGAAAATGGATGGATGGATGGATGGATGGATGGATGTATAATAGTAGTGATTGTACTGATTTAGTGATGTTCAACTCAAGAACAAATCATTCTTTGGAGCCAATTCTTTTGAATCACTTGAACCAATTCACAAGTCTGAAACAAACTGTCGTGTCTACTCAATGTTAGTGTTATTGGTTTAAGGTTTCTAGTTCAATTGTAACAATCTGAGGGGGAAAATGCTCAGTTCTGTGCACTAAGCCCTGGATAGCAAAATTCAAATGAGCCAAACTGAGATTATTGACACACTCAGTGAACCAGGCATCATCCTTGTAGGCTTTATTTGACTAAAGGAACCAATAACATGCTGAAAACTAACCAGCAAATGAACGGATTGAAAGTTCAATTGTGATGTTTGTTGATGAGGTCTCTGAGTTGTATTGAGTGTGGTCAGCTCATTGAATTGGTTTGTGTCAAGAACTGATCCCACTGCACTGCAACTTTGATTCATTAACATGAATCAAAGTGGGAAGATTTATTGTACTTGATAAAGATACACAGAAAAAATGGTAACAGTGGTACAAATTTGAAAGTAAGCTTTGCATACCGTATGAGCTTTAACATGATTTGTGCAATGCAATTTGAAGGTTTCATATTCCCCCTGAGGAGACTACATCAGTTAAACCTTCAAACTTGAGGAGGTGGAGCCTTTTGAATCCTATAAACGAGTCTACAGTAGGAAAGAAAAGTATTGACACCCCATCCATACTGTTCCAACATTCAGCTACACTGTGATGTTTTGTTCATGTTTATAGATGACACTGGATCCTAAACTACAGTACATTAGGAACTGGACGTGGTTTAAGATTTTTCTTTACTACAGTAGACATTCACAATAATACAGAAATTTCACAATGGAAAATATATCTTTGCAGTTACAGACATTGATTCTTTCTAGAAATTTAGTCCATATCACTATCATTGATGCTTTGATGGTTGAGCTTTGTTTAAAAAAAAAAAAAAAAATACTGTAGTGTGTTTAAGACAGAATGTTGAAATTGTCTGAACTCTAAGCTATGACTCAAAGTTTAGCCCGTAAACATCATGGGTGGTGGGTGGTGGGGGGTTGTCATATGAAGTGGACACACAATGTGCATGAGTCATGATTTAAATTTAAATTTGCATTGTGCAGAAAGAAATGGTATAACAGGGAGAGACATAACTAAAGTTGGAGCAATGCTAGTACACATCACACTGACACAGTGTCATCACAATTAAGGTTGTGTCTTTTTGTTTTTCATGGACGTTTTTGACAATAACATTAGGTTCATTTTTATTATCCAGATCAGCAAACACATCAGCTAATGAGATCATCAGTTATCAATCAATGAACACTCGGCACCTCAGAAGGAAATATTATCCATAAATGACGTGTAAATTTGTCTGTATTCTCAGTTTTCACCACCATAAAATACATACTGTGTAGGGAAATTGACATGTAGACAGTACAAAAGAATAGCAGGCAATGTTCCAGGATGCAGGATTATCTGTTTTCTCTTCTTTTTTTTAACTGTTTGTTTTAATTTTAATGATTAAGTGAATAGTCCATGTTGACCAGAGGTGGTAGGAAAACAAAAAATTACTCATGTAAAAGTGCAAATGCTCATAAATGTTAAAAATCGATAAATCAGTGAAACAAAAATATTTTGGTATATACATTTTTTGCCATTGTATGGCAATATTGCAAATCACAGTTTACCTATTGTGTCTTTGAAATGATAGGATTATTGTGGGTCTTTTAAACATTACAATCTGCACCTTTAAATGCTTTAGTCGAGTTGCGCACTTTGGTGTGTGGGTGTGTGTGTGTGTGTGTGTGTGTGAGCATGCTGAACCCAACTGGAGGTATTGATTTCAGAGAGCTGTGTGGGCAGAGGGAAAGGCTCCCAAGTGAGTAAACATTTGCACTACATACCCAGCAAATGAGTGTGTATCATCAGATCATCAGTGCAGTGACAGTGTGGGGGTTATTTAGATAACTGAGTTTCTTTAGCTACAGGACAGCCAGGAAAAGGCATGAGCAAGACCTCAGAATAATGCAAGGACACGGAATTTGGGTGATTTTGGCCTTAACGTGGCTTTTCTGCTCCAGCTCACATGCAGATGAGGAGACCAGGCTTCAGTGTGATGATCCAAATGTGCAAGATGCCGTGGCTTCGGTTCTTTTAGCGCACAATAAAGAGTTAACTGAAGGAAACCAGCTGGCTCTGTATCAGATCCTTGAGGCTGCAAAGGTAGGCTTTAAAGTTATAAAGTCTCAGTTTCTTGTGTGTTTAGTGGATTTTCCTCAATCCAAGCAATATTTCATCGAGGTTTCGTTTTATTTTTTCCATCCCAGGCCCAGAATGAATCAGGGGAAGTTCTCTCAGTACATTTTACAGCGAGGGAATCTAACTGCACAGCAGAAGAAGAAAAAGCCTGGCAGGAATGTGACTATCTGCTAGATTCCTCAAAGGTACAAACAGTAACTTTTTATTTTAGTTAGAGAACGAGATCTAATATGGCATCATCTGATTATTTTTACTCTCGTCCCCTCATTTCTAGCTGCTCAGACATTGTCGTGCAAAGCTCCTGCTGAAAGAAACAAACGAGATCTTTGCACATCACTGTTCAGGTGGGTTAATAGATTAACCCTTATCTGCCACTAGGGTGCACTGCAAGACATCCCTGGAATTATTTAGCTTTCCCACATTATTCTCACTAACTTTAGTCAGATTTCTATATTTATGTGCAAAATTCTGCTGAAAATGTTATTAATTTAAAACATATTTTAGTGACATCATCTCTCTAGTAATTAAATTACCTACAATATCAAATCTTCAGAGATATAGTTGTCAGTCAAATTAGATTAAGTTTAAACAAGTTTAGGTTACTGCGATCGGTTGGCTTCAGCAACCAGTGGAGTCGAGAGTAGACAGCACTTAATGCATCTTAAGGTTACTATATAAAGTCTGATTTGGTATTGTTCTTAGTACTGATGGGAATTCTGTCTCTTTTCAGTGAATTGTGGAATCATTTGGCTCAAAGCCAAACGATTTGGCTCACACTAACAAACAGTTCAGATGTTGAAAAGAGGTTTACTTTTTTAAAAAACTGAAATTACACTGCTGCAAGAGTAAAAAAAAAAATTTTTTTTAACTCACTCACATATGAGAGTCATTTTTTATTTACTAAATTGCACTGTTAAAAAAAAGTTGAAAAAAATAATTGGCTAATATAAATGAGGCTTATCTTAATAGAGTCTGCAGATATATGAGCCTTTTTAAGCCTTTTAAATTATTTTACATTGCTGCATAAATTAAATATTACTCATAGAACCGGTTGGATCTCTTGCATGGTTCACTAAAAGAACTGACTCAAAGAGCCAACTCACATATATGAGTCTTTTTTTTAAATAAATTACATTGCTGGAATAGTTAAAAAATGACTAATATAAACAAGTCAGCTCTCAGGGTTCACCTAAAAAAAAGAACTGACTCATTCATGAACAATGTGAACAACACATTCACTTGTTCTTAGAAATAGGATGTTTGCTTCAGCATGTTTTTCTGGTAGCGAAAAATTAACCAGAATCCACCAAATCATTTTAAACACCTATTGATGGGAGAGACTACACTCATTCCACTAGATTTTTAAAATCCTGTTCGCATGCTCTGTGCAAGTTACTTCCTTTTCTCACTTACATTATAGCAGCTATAAACAGTCGTTCCATCACCTGCCTCTCTTTTTTTCCTCTCTCTTGAAGTTAATAAAAAAAATGTAGCTGCAAAGCATAAACTCCTCTGTCCTGAAGATGAGGAAAGCTTAAAGTTACAGCTTTACCTCTGACTGTTACAAAGAGCTGACACTGGAGACTCCTTCCATAAATGTTACATAAAGTCCTTATAGAAAACTTCACGATGTCAACAATTATACATGTTTCAAAATGTCAACAGTACAAGTCCCTGTTAGTGTAGAAATAATAACTATACAATAACAATAACAAGCACATTTTAAAAATTCAACAATGGGGTGGTGTGATTATGCAGAGTTACTATTATCACTCCAAAGTGATTTGTGATTTGCTGCTGCACTACTGTCAAAGCTGCTGTTATAGAAATGTAATCATCTTCTAACCAACAAATTCAGTAGTAATGTGGTATAAAGATTTATACAGAAGGTGTTTTGCTGTGTTTTCCCCTCAGTGCAGCCCCCTCTCGTTGCAGAGCCGCGTCCCCCATGTCTGGGCTGCCCTGAGAGTATCAGTGTGGACAGTGAGGACATTAAGGAGTCTCTGAGTTACTCCATCTCCAAAGCCAACATACAGAACGAGCACACACATCATTTCCTCCTCAACTCTATTGCCTGGGCCACGAGACAGGCAAGTCTCTTTGAGCACGCACCACAGATAGTCAGTGTACTTGAATACACTATGTTTGTATTTATCTGAATATACATTATTCAGTAGTAGTATTGTTGTTGTAGTAGAGGTAGTAATAGTAATAAGTAAATAATAAAACTAAATAATGATAATCTGAAGAAGAAGAAGAAGAAGAAGAAGAAGAAGAAGAAGAAGAAATAAAATTATTAATACTAAATTGAATTTGCTATGAATAATTTAAAAATAAAACTAATGATATATTATTACTATTAAAAACAAATTGTATATTAACTGTATATTACTAATATTAACATTATTATTAATGAATTAAAGCATTATTATTATTATTATCATTCATAAATAAAGTATTAATGCTATGAATATAATTAATAAATTTAAATCACATCATGATGGAAATATGTGACAGTTTTGAAATTTGAAAAGAAAAATGCTTTTTAAAACAAAAGCAAAAATAATCCAAAAACAGACAGCGTGTGTGTGTGTGTGTGTGTGTGTGTGTGTGTGTGTGTGTGTGTGTGTGTGTGTGTGTGTGTGTGTGTGTGTGTGTGTGTGTGTTTCCATGCATAGGTGATAGCTGGATTCAGATATCGGCTCCAGTTTGACATGCAGAAAAGTAACTGCACTAAAGAACAGTTTAAGGAGATTACTGAAGAGTGTCACCCAGAACCTACAGAGCCGGTGAGAGTCAGAACAAGAACCTTCTCTGTGCCAGAAACACTTCACATCCAGTCTCAAATCATTTCGAAGTGCTTTGCATTGCAATTATGTATCACAGTTTCTAAACTTTCCTAATACATTTATGAATTATAAGCTTCGCTGTCAAAGTGTAGAATCACAACATTAGGATTTTGCCTAGTGGATGTGAAAGGGGTGGATGTGAAACGGGTGGATGTGAAAGAGAGAGAGGGAGAGAGAGATGAGGGGGAGGGTCTTAAACAAAATGTTTTTCAAGTTTCAACCAATCAAAAATTCTGTAGTGGCTAGCTGGAGTACAACTTTAACCCCACCCATTCCCATTTAAGTAAATGGAAAACAAGTTACATTTCCACAAATAATTTTTGTGAATAGTGTTCTATCATTTTTACAATTCAGTTGATCTTGATACCTCCCCCGATATTCTTTGTTAGGATAAATGTGTTTTATGGGAATTATTTGATGATCAATAAAGGGCATGGTTGATGATGTGATTGACAGTTTGGGATTGGACTAGAAATGACAGCTGAGTCTCATGCACGTGAACACACTTTTCAACATGGACCTGAAGCTCTAACTGAGATTACAGCCCAGCAAACCTAACTTAACATCTTTAAAACTTACATAGATTGACAGTTTTGACAGCTTTGACAGTTGTATAACACAGCCATGTCTTGTTCTTCAATTAAATGTTGTAACAGGCCCTCAGCGGTTTTAGCATTTTACATATTAATTAATAAGGCTGTACTTACCACTTTGAGATAGTGTTCGATGCACCATCTTAAGTTGCACTTCAGGTAATATCTCACAGCATTTGTGCTCCCAACATAAATAAATAGAGTGGCCATCACCAATATGGGCAGATGAGAGGCGGACACACTGTCCAACTAGCCATAACTACTGCGATGCTCCAGCTCCAGTTTTCAACTACTGCACAAACTGAGTCATGATGGTGACCAAAATTCAACCAAAATTAGCCAAATTAGAATTAAATTCAACCAAATGTTGTCCACTCATATATACAGTCATTGGTTTCAACTATAAACTGTCATGAGAATCTATAAATTCAAAGTAAAAAGTGAGTTTTATACTGAAGGTGTGAGGAGGCACATACAATATTTATGTTACAAATCACAAAACTAACTCTGGACTTGCTGATTACCCTCCACCAAAAATTACTCCATATTTATGATGACTGGTATGAAGTGAAGTGAACACACTTAAACACAATAACACAGAGAAAACTTATATAAACCTTCTTATATAAATATTTTATTTTTAAATTATTCCAGTAATTTTCAGTGAATAATAATAATAATAATAATAATAATAATAATAATGTACTTTTCATAATGTACATGTAAATGCAACTTAATAAAACTTGCAACTTGCAACTTAAAAACTGCTTTCCAAAAAAAGGCAAGGGAAGAAGCAGAAAATAGAGAAATTAACAATGGAACAGATGTTCTAAGAATGAATTATAAATCATTCTAAATTTTAAACAAAATTAACATAAATGTCAAATGATACAACAAATGGCGAACTAGAGAAAAGCCAAAGTTAAAAGAAAATCTGACATGAGAAGGTACCCTTTACCCTGAATGTATAAATCCTTACATAATCACATCAGAGACAATGCTTCACTTAATAGCACCATTTGTACATGACCAATTCATAATAAAATATCAAAATACCATGGATTTACTCCATGCTTGCTAGTAACATGGATTTTTTGTTTTAATAAAACATATTTCATTTTATTGATATTTTCAGTAAAACTGTTTTAAAATTTAGGCATTCATCAACTGCAACTCAACTGTGGATGTGGCCCCGTGGAGACATGAGCTCCCCGACACTAGCGTGAACTGTGAACCTGGAGCTTTACAAACGGTGAGATGATAAACACAAAAAAGCTGCTTTTGTTTGTTTTTAGTTGTTTCATTTTTTCTACACAAACTGCTTACACATTGTTATTTTGCACTGATGTACATTCCTCAATAACCAAACAACCTTGCAGTTGCACTTTCATTATGAATTTAAAACACTTCACAGAGAGAGAGAGAGAGAGAGAGAGAGAGAGAGAGAGAGAGAGAGAGAGAACACATCTCATGATTAACTATCAGGCCAAATATTGGGAAGAAAAATATGAAATATAAAATGCGTTTGGAAATCACCAACAAGGAAAAACATTAAAAGGTGTCATGATGCGAGTACATGGAGGCAGATACAAATGCAGAACTTCTTTATTTGCAGACACACACAGGGAATAGGCTCAGGGAAACAAACACGAGGAATAGAAAAACTAGGTATCAGGGTTAACAGAAACTTAGTAAAACAAAAAAAATAAACCCTAAGAAAAAGTACTAAACCAAAAAGCACAGTGCATAAACAAAAGCAATAACATAAGGGACCCAGACACAAATATGACCTGACTTAAATTAATGCTCCAGCAACTAAGGAAGAAAAACAGGCCATGTAAACAGGGCACTAATCAATCACGGAAAATGACAAACACATGAGAATGGTTGAAACAGGAAATGGAGGGAGACAACAGGGAAAGAAGTTCTGCAAGGACAGTCAGGATTCCCTCTAGTGGCCAAAGGTAGAATTGCCCCTGGGGCCATGACAAAAGGTTGATCTTTCTACACTTCTGTACTCTCTACAAGAGATTAACATTTGATCATCTTTGAATGATTTGATCATCTTTGAAACAGTGCCTATTAATGACGTTGATATACTTGAACAAAACCTCAAGGAAACTAAGCTTTTTCAATCATTTATACAACAGACATATCAATAGATGTGATGATATTCTGTGGAAAAAGTAAGTACACCCTTGGCCTCAGAAGCTAGTATTGCCCCCTTTAGCAGAAATAATTTCTTGTAGGCGTTTTGCATAATTGTCCAACAGGCTTGTTGAAATTTTTGACCACTCTTCCATGCAATATTCTTTCAGTTGCAAGATGTTTGAGGGTTTTCTTGCATGTACTGCCCGTTTTAAATCCCCCCACAACATTGCAGTGGGATTCAAATCTGGGCTTTGACTAGGCCATTCCATAACCCTCCCATTTCTTCTTTTTGAACCATTTCTTGGGGAATTTGCTAGTGTATTTAGGATCTTTATCCTGTTGAAATGTCCAACTTCAACTTTTGGACAGATGGCCTCACATTATCTTCAAGCATTCTTTGATATGATGCAGAACTCATGGTTGAATCAATGAATGCAAGCTGTCCAGTCCCTGAGGCAACGAAGTAACCCCAAACCATAACATTTCCACCACCGTGCTTCACAGTTGGTATGAGGTGCTTCTCCTGAAAAGCTGTCTTTGGTCTGTGCCAAACATGTCTGCTGTTACTGTGGCCAAACAACTCTATCATTCATTCATCTGTCAAGAGCACATTATTCCAAAAGGCCTGGTCTTTGCCTATATGCTCATTTGCAAACTGTAGTCTTGCAATGGCTTTTTCCTGGCACGCCTCCCATGCAGGTCAAATTTGTGCAATCTCTTTCTGAATCACTTTGACACCAACAGTTGCAAGACTTACTAGCAGATCCTGTGATTAAATTTTGGGGTTTTTGGAGACTTCTTTTTGCATCAGACAGTCTGCTCTTGGGCTGAATTTGCTACGACGGCCAGTCCTGGATAAATTGGCAGACGTTTGAAATCTGCGCCATTTGTAGATTATTTTCCTTAAAGTGCAATGATGTATTTAAAATAATTTGGAGATCTATTTAAATCCCTTGCCAGACTCATAGGCATCCACAACCTTTTTTCTGAAGGCCTTACAGAACTCTTTAGTTCTTGGCATGATGACACCACAGACCTCAATAGCAAAGGGAACACCAGACACTAGATGTGAGTGGGGTATAAATAAGACAGGTTCCACCTGCACTCCCTAAGCAGGTTCTGATCACTGGCACCTAATCTTGAACACCTGATTCAAATTTTATGGATTTGAAGGTGTATTAAATGTAGGGGTGTACTTTTCCATGTGACTGATCTTTTTCGTTAATTTAAATTGTGAAAATTACTACAAAATGTCAATTTTATGTGTCATTTGAGTGTATCACCTTTATTATTAGGCACTGTTTCAAAGATCAGTCAAATGTTTGCTTGTCCAAATATGTCAAAAAAGACTTCACATGACTGTAGTAAAAATAAAAGTATATACATTAATTTAAAAAAAAAAATGATAGAAATCATATTTATTTATGTACATAATAATAATAATGACCAACAAATAAATCTTTTGCTCGATCTACACTTCAGCATTCTATATTCTCTTCAGGAGATTAAAGAGGTACCAGCTGCATTTATATTCAATGTTTTCTGGAAAAGTTACAAAAACATTGCTTTAAGAGAAACAAAATTACAGTGGGTGCACCTTATCACTTTATCACCGTTAATGTTAAATCATCTTTATATGACAACCTCATTTCCTGTTTCCCAAAATGTTGATTTCAGGGCTTTATAACACGCAGACGTCCTCCTGGCTGGAGTCCACTGAGGAACATTCACAACTTTCAGGTCAAACCTCAAAAAGAGGAATCATCTGAAGAATCTCAGGAGGGCAAAACACTGTGCCAAAACCCAAGTACAGATCCTAAACCCTCTCAACCCACAGCTGTGGTGCTCACATCTAGTAATGCCACTTCCTTTAACTGTCCTAGCAAACCATGGAAAGTTTTTGATGTCGACATTGCTCCTTCTCCTCGTCCTCCTCCTCGTCCTCCTCGTCCTGATTCTTTGCAGCCAGGCTTTACTGATACAGATCTGATAGATGTCTTTAAAGAGTAATCAACGTCCACAGGATCTACATTCAAATCCCTCTTTTATTGAATTTTGAATAAAGTATTGCTGACATTTTATTCAAAATACTGCAGTAATGTAGAGTGAATTATTATACTTATATCTAAATAAAGAGGAAAATACACAACTATAATGGACTTGTTTATCTTTTTAATGATCAAAATAACAGACTTTAGGACTGTTAGAGATCCTAGGACACTATTTGAGTTGTTGTTGTGTCAAGGGTGTTAAAAATTTTGGGTTTTTTTTGTTTTATTTGTTTGTTTGTTTGTTTTTTAATGTGATGTTCCTAAGATTCTGTGAGTCATCCTGACAATCCTGTAATAGCTCATACTCAGGGCTGTTAGGTTTGAGGATTTTAGACTCATACATCATAAGCTGCCTCTTTTCGGTGAATCTGAACATTTGGCTCAGCTCACCAAGAAGAGTTGACTCATTCTGCACCGCAAGGACTGATTTTTTCTACACCAGACAATGTTTGCAATATTTTGACCAGTGTGTAGCCAAAGAGGAACAACTACACCTGAAATTATTTAATGAACTTAAATAACCTTACTTTGCACTGCGGTTTTGAAAAAAAAAAAAAATGCTAACAATAAATATGCATTGACAAATACAGTAAGCATCCCTACATCTTCTGCTGTGTCCATCCTTCATGAAGATTTATATATAACATCTTTAATGGCTCATACAAGCTAGTCAGGTCATAATGTTCACCAAAAACATCCAGTTCAAAGAGCCAACTAGTTTGTAAATGACACATTCAGTATTATGTGCACTTCAGTATTCCATAAACATCAGTATTCTACACACTTCAGTATGCTGTATACTTTACTGTTCTGTACATGTCAGTATTCTATACACTTCAGTATTCTGTACATTTTAGTATTGTGTACACTTCAGTATTTCAGACACTTCAGTATGCTGCATACTTCACTGTTCTGTACACTTCAATATTCTGTACCTTTAGTGTTCTGTACAATTTAGCATTCGCTACACTTCAGTATTCAGTACACATTGGTATTCTGTACACTTCAGTATTTCAGACACTTCAGTATGCTGTATACTTCAGTATTCCTGCTATTTCAGTATTCTGTACACCTCAGTACTCCATACACTTCAGTATTCCGAATACTTCAGTATTCCAAACACTTTATTATTCTGTACACTTCAGTACACTTGAGTTTTTCATTGCTTATTTCACCTGCACCATAAGATTGAGGTGTTGGTGATTTTGCAGGCCAGTCAGTGTCCCCATGTTACATCAATCAATGGTATAGAAACAAATAGATTAGAAATGAAAAGTATGTAACAGTTTATAGATTTTTCTACAGAGTGATACTGATTACAGGACACTTACGTTCTTTATCAGCCATTACAGATGTGTGTGGGTTTTTTTTTAATGGTCTACATGCAAAAACAATAAATCAGTTTACCTTTCTGATATTCTTTGAGATGCTGAAGCAAGATATCCAGCTTTTGTTCTTCAGCTTTGGCAAAACTTCAGCATCATTCCCAGGACTCAAATCGGACAGATTTCACATCAAGGTGCTTGAAAAGCTCCTCAGTCAGAGCAGTGGATAAAACATTTTCAGTGCAGTCTTTTGAATCATACAAGGTTATGTGGAATGACCTTGGTGCACCAAAATCTCCACAAACTCCGAAAAAGTTCCTCTTTCTTTGTCTCACTCTGAGCCTCATCCCACACACTGATATCTCTCATCTTGAACTCTTGAGGTGAGACCTCCAGAGGAAGAACATGTGGAGGAATGTTAACCAGCAGTCTCAGAGTCAGTAAAGTGGCCAGGCTGCCACACTCTTTGACTGAATCTAATGGCGGTTGAGTAAAAGTACGTTCACACATACATGCAAGTCGCCAGTCGCTGTACTATGAAGTTGCCAGTAGATGTTCCTACTACTGGTTGCCATAGTAACATGGGTGGCACAACAAGCATTCCACTTTTGACAACAAACCAGTTTTCTTGCCGCTAAAATTAAACATTCTGGAGGGAGAGCGATCTCATATCAAATTCACCAGTGTATACATGCATCATATCCTATGAGATGAAGGAGAATCAGTGTGTGCTCTTTGCCATTGCAGCCATCTATCTGCAGCAAAAGCACACACACCAATTAGCTCAGTTTAGCTTATGGCCTTAGCGCATTTAAAGCAAAATAATAAAAAAAAAATTTAATAAATAAATAAAAGAAATAATAATGAAATACACTCACTTTTTGTTGCAATCAAGCAAAATCCCGGTGTAGCTCCTATCTTGGGTGAAGTGTCCAGCTTGTCGCTGTTTCGGCACCTGGGAACGAGCAGCACCAAGCTGGACACTTCACCCAGGAAACACAGAGGCCACGGACGGAGAGCTGCTGTCCGGCTCCCAGTCACCATCGAACATATAGTGAATGACACACTGATGGTGACGATCACTTACTGAGATAGGAGCTACACCAGAATTTGCTAAATTGCAACAAAAAGTGAGTGTTTTATTTATTTATTTTGCTTTAAACCGACTAAGATCCTAAGGTAAGCTAAGCTAAGCTAAGCAAAGATAAACTAATTGGCTACTGCCATAATATTGCTGCTCCTGCTAGTAAGCAGGTGTGGCTACGGATCATGTGCTCTCTCCTGTCTTCACTCCCAATGGTAGTCGCTGCACCAAGTCGCTCCATGTTTGCATAAAGTTAAACTTTTCTCAACTTTCAAAGTCATTGGACATGCCCACATCTAGTCGCCAATGGTCGCTGTCGCTCATGTCGCTGGAAGTTGCCAGCCCTCATTGAAAATTGTACCTTTATGTGCATTCACACATACAGCGACTCACAGTGACAAAGTGACCAGAGACCATTCATTTTATACACTGTATACACAGTATACACTGGTGAATTTTATTTAAGATCGATCTCCCTCAAGAATGTTTTTTTTAGCTGCAAGAAAACTGGTTTGTTTTCAAAAGTGGAATGCTAGTTGTGCCACCCATGTTACTATGGCAACCAGTAGTAGGAACATCTACTGGCGACTTCATAGTACAGCGACTGACGACTTGAAATGATACAATCGCTGTATGTGTGAACGCACCTTAAATACACCAATCCTGTCACTCTGACTCACATTGCTGAGACTGTCTGAGTCTCATGGATAGTACAGACACGATGCTAAATCTTCATAATGATTACTAAAAATATATGCCATGCACTAAACAAGATAGCGTTTCCTCTTTGCAGGTTTATTATGCTGACATCTAGTATGTGATTTATGGAGTTCAGATGATGAGACGCTTTGTTTTTTATCCTCCAGCACGTGCTGTGAATGGTGTACTGCGCACATCTATACACTATTTATATATAACATGTACCAACACCACACAACCCACATTACTATCAACCAAATGGACACTACTTTAAGCACAAAGTATAGTTTGAAGAATAGGAAAACACATTGAAATTTTTAAAGAGTTAATGAGTTGTTATGTGGCTAAATCTCAAATGTTGTTCTATTGGGCCTATAGTGCATGTAGGTTCTACAATGCTATTCTTTTTTACTCTATATAGTAAGTATATGAAGTCATCAGAAAGACTTTTGGGATTAGGCCTATGTTGAAAATACAAAAAAATATTCCACATGAAAAATGTTATCATTGCTGTTAACATTACTGTGGTTGTTTGGGTTTTTAAACACCCTGTTGCATTATTACTGTAGGTGTTCAGTTAGAGATTAAAGCGCATCTTTTCAGTGCACAAGGTCCATTAATCATCTGCTAGCCCTTATCAGTGTTTCTGAACACAGCACTGGAGAAATTTGGTTAGTGTTTCTCAAAACAGCAGTCATATCGATGTGTTTAAAACCCCCAGCATTAATGTACATGAGCCACTTGTACTTGCACCACACATGCTACCACATCTGTGTCACTGCTATACTGAGAATAAACCACCATCCAAACTATGTCTGCTCAGTGGTGGCCTGTGGTGCTCCATTTCCAGTGCTGCGTAGTGCTGACTTAGCTTGGGGCAGCAGAGTGGTACAGGAGGTTGCGCTCCCACCTCACAGATCCAGGATCCCCAGTTTGATCCTGAACTAGAATTACCGTCTGTGTGTTTTTTTCACATGATTTCTCGTGTCAGTGTGGGTTTCTTCCAGGTTCTCCAGCTTCCTACCAAATGCCGCTAAATGGACCAGCTACACAAAATCACGCCTGTGTGTGAATTTGTGCATGTGCATGGTGTCCTAATATGGACCAGCATCCTATGCAGTGTGTATTCCAACCTCAAGCCCAGTGTTCCCGGGATAGTCTCTGGATCTACTGCCACTCTGACCAGGATAAAGTGCTTATTAAAGATGAATGAATCAATGATGCATTGAACTGCCAATGCTAGTCTATCACTGACCAGGATAAAGTGATTACTGGAGAATGAATGAGTGAATGAATATAAAAATACTCCAGTAATGACCAAAAGATGTGTGTGTTATGGTATATTTTGAAAGATTTGACTACTGTTGCTAAAGATGAAGCTAGTTCACCAGTTAACAGGCCGGACAGCTAGCTATTTTAGATTTACTGTATATGCAGAGGCCATTTTATTAGTTTCATGAGTATATATATAAAAAAAAAAAGTTCATTAAACAGTTTATTACTCTGCACAGATCATTTTAATGGCCTAAAGTGACATATTAATCACTTTTCCTCCTTTAGCTAGAACTGTCCCATTGGTTGAGAGACTGTAAAAAGCTCATGGAGCGACGTCATGACGTCACGACGCAGCGTCGCCTCACGCGCCCTCTTTTTTTTTTTTAAAGCGTTAAGCATGTTATTTGAGAGAGCGGAGACTCAGGCGTCAGCACCCGTAGCTATGGTCTATATTTATTTACATACTTTTTAAAAATAATTGTAATCTTTTTGTTTAGTGGATTTACAGCGAGTTATCTTTAAAATACAGCCGGCTTTTTATTAAAAAAAAAAAAAAAAAAACCCACAATGTGGACTGTAAGCGGATCAGCAGCAGCAGGCGGATTCCCACAAAGCCTCGGATTATTTAGGATTTTTATTGCTTTTATTTCATTTTAAAATATCTACAGATTATAGTGTTCCAAACACTGTGGATGTGGATGGCTAATGAAGCGATCGGGCGGCGATATAACGGGAAATAGAGCATCCGCCATTTATTTGGGACATTAAAACAGCTCATGTGCGGTATTTGATCTTCACCGACCTTTTATTTCAGCTTAAGTCACTTTACTGCTGTCCATCCTCGTAATTATTTGGTGTTTTTACTATTTAATCTTAATTTCAAGACAGTTGAGATGCCATAAAGCATCCAATAGACTGTTAGAACTATTAGAAACTGGATGTCGTCACTGGAATCTCTGACCTTTATTTGCAACCCAATTATATAAATTAAAAAAGGTGTGTGATTATACAATATAATATTAAATAGGTACCCCCATTTAAATCCATACAGATTAAGGAGGCTTACTGTTAACTAAGTTAAATAGCTTAAAGTCTCAATTCCTGGTTTACAAAGAAAGGATTAAATTCACACCGCATTTAACATCTGAAAAGTCTACACAGAGATCCACGTGTGTTAGAAAGCATGGTGGGTGTGTCCATGGAGGAGACCATGCCGGGATACTTGCAGCTCTTCTCTACAGCTGGCAGTGTTGTGCTGGACGCCTATAGAGACTGTAAAGACTGTGGCGTCGAACTGTCCATACAGACCCTGCTGGACCATGGACATCTCACGCCGACAGAAATCGTGCTCTTCTTCCTCTGCGTGGTGATGTGGACCAGTCTGAGATGGGCACTGACTTATCACCTGTTTGTGGTACGTTACTGCATGGTCAGGTTTGCTCAGTATGTATGATGAACGCACAATTATCAATAAGACCTGATCATGAACTGATGAGGTTTTTGTTAGATGAAAGAGATTACCAAACTCTCGAGGACCAGAAGTGAGCAAAGCAGTACTGCTGCAATGCTAATTTTATTCTTCCTTATTTTGGATATGTGGATATGGTTTTTTGTTTGTTTTTTTACTCTCCTGACAAGTTATACAATATATCACAATCATTACTGCAGTAAAGCATTACTGCTTTTTTGTTATTATCGTGGACATTTTAAAATATTGCCTATACCCTGGTGTTCAATTAAAGTCAGTTTTACACATAAAACAGTAACACCAACAGATAAGTGAATATGAGTACAGTAAAAGAAAGTAAAAATAATGACAAATTTAAGGACGCATGCAAATAGAGAAATAGAGATTCAATAAAACACAATTAAATGAAGACATAAAACTTTTTTTTAATTAATCAAGAAATAATGATTGTTTCTGGAAGTATGAAATTAAAATGCACCTTTTCCAGAATCTGAAAATTCTAATAATTTATTACATTTTTTTTTTTTTTTTTTTATTAGAAGATTTCTTGAATAATATGGCTATTCTGATGGCCTAAGTAAGAGCGCGTCATACGTTTTCCATTTTCATAGTATAGTTAATGGCCTTTAAAAATGACAATGCAAACATCAAAAGTCCTGAAAAGGATGTGAAGCATGGTGGCGATAGCATCATGTTCATAGTTACTCTTGGCTTCTTGATGGCTTCTCTGACAAATCCTCTCTTTACCTGGTCACTGACCTTTGGTGGACAATCTCCTCTAGGCAATCACTATATGAATGTGCCATATTCTTTACATTTTTAAAAAAATAATGGATTAAATGGGACTGTGCAGGATGGTCAAAATTTGGGAGTTTTTCAGCATTGAGTTTATTTGTTTAAATCCTTGACATCTTGTTGTTTTTGGCAGCATAATTTGTGGTGTTCTCATGGAACACAAGTTTTGTGTATTATTAAAATAATCTGACAGACAGAACTGTCTCTTGGCCTGGTCCAACATGGGAAACATTTGCTTTTTCTTTTGTGATTTTATCGTAAACTGTGATCAAAGTTTAGGCAGTTGTGCTGCTTAATTAGTGTCAGGACATGCATGATGATATGCACAAGTGCACATGCAGCAGAACTTCCTGAACACAGAGCACTGCTTCATTAAGTTTGTAGACAGACAGAGAGGATCATGGGAGGATGTGGCAGTATCTGAGCCCTTCTCATACAACCATGACACGCATCTGCTTCCTTCGTTTTGCTCTGAGGTTTTTCCCTAGCTCTTTGTTTTCATTAGGATAAAAAAAAAATCCATACCCGAGTGGTCGCTTTCTCATTAAATATTTGAAACGGTTCAGTAATGCAACCCGGATGGCTAGCACTGCATCTTTATTAAACAGCATCCGAGCTGGAGAGAGTGAGCAGTGATACATGAGATTGTGTTGCAGATAATGTGTGCGCGCCTGTGTGTGTGTGTGTGTGCGCGCCTGTGTGTGTGTGTGTGTGCGCGCCTGTGTGTGTGTGTGTGTGTGCGCGCCTGTGTGTGTGTGTGTGTGTGCGCGCCTGTGTGTGTGTGTGTGTGTGCGCACCTGTGTGTGTGTGTGTGTGCGCGCCTGTGTGTGTGTGTGCCTTTGTGTGCACCTGTGCATGTGTTGTGTGCACGTGTAGTAGTTCAAGGCTCCTCAGTTTAATGAGTTATCTGAGCACTTTGACCAGTGTCTCAGTGGCATTGACATTTATCACAGCTCATAAAGATCAGCAGTTACTGCGTTGTCTTTGGCTGTAAACATCATCTTAGGGAGATAACGCATACAACATGAACCATTTTACAGGCATCTATATTGCTATGATTGTATTGATTTGTGCGTGTACTGTATACATGTTATAGTGTTTCATTAGTAGCAGAAATATTTTAATCGTTTTGTCCAGTAGTTGGTCAGTGTTGACTGTAGATGGGATGGTACTGCATTAAAAAGCAGCTGCTGACATGTGTTTGCTTGGATATTACTTTTTTTTTTTTTTTAATTTATTGTTGTTGACATCTGATGATGTTATACCTGTTGTCTAACTAAATACAACAAAAGTGCTCTGAACAAAGTGAAAATGGCAATTAAAAAATTCAACTGGTATTCTTTGTGCGAAAAATATTCTAAAGTAATAATAATGTTTTATAAATAATAAGAAGAATATCTTTCTCATACCCTAGGCTGCTTTCAGTTACCAAAAAACAAAACACAAACAAAAACCAAAAAGACATAAAATGGACATAAAAAACGAACGTATAAAACAACATAGGCCAAAAAAAAAAAACAATTAACAAAAATAAGATGGACAAACAAAGAAAATAGCAGGTGGCCAGAAAAACCCAGGAGGATGGAAAAAAAAAAACAGACACAAATTCATCTGCTGTCATGCACAACAGATCTCTGAATACAGTTTACCATCCATCAGTTTTTTTGTTTGGTTTTTTTTTTTGGGGGGGGGGAAATTTAGGCACAGTAATAAGGAAAAAATTATGGAAAAAGTCACATTATATACAGCTCTCATGTTTTTTTTTTGTTTGTTTGTTTGATTTTTGTAGAAAGTAGGATTTGGGGATCGGGCATGCTCGTCTTGATTTTGTAGTATGTTCACCTCATCTAAGAGCACTTGTAATGTAGTGTGCACACCGCTACGTCCACAAAGGTCAAAACAAAACAAAAGTCGTGTAGTATGGGCAGGGCTGCTGTTTTGAAAGTTGTGCAGTGTTCATTCAGCCTAAGCACCCTCCTTCCAATTTGGAATACATGAGTAGTCACTGTGATTTGGAGAGTGTATGTATTGAAAATTGCACTTTATGGTATGTAATCAATTCTTGGCACATGTCCCTATCTTGCTTTGAGTTTATCTGGGTTTATCCAGTGCTCAGAAAACTGAAATCAGTTTTGGTGACTCAGGTGTTAAAGGTTTGTATATATTGCTGCAACAAATTCACCCAGGTCGGTGGCCTGTAGATCACTGCTGTTTTATCATAGATATGTGTCATGAGTCTTGGGATACAAAGGACAGCTAGGGAAAGTGCACATGTAGTAATCTTGTGGCTCCTAGATGCTCATGCAAACATGAGGCATTCAAGGTTGTGGGGTAAAAAGGTTTTTGCATCTTGGTGTACACTCGGTTTGAATCCTAATGCGAGAATTTATATTCTCAGGACAGTTTCATGGAGCCAAGTTGTTTTTATATAACACACTGAGCTACATAATTTCAGCAGTAATGGCACATGAGACATTCTCATTTCTGATTGGTCAGAAGGTGTTGATTGGTTTTCTATAACAGCAGCTCTGACAGTAATGCAGCTGCAAATCACAGATTTATATGAATGCATTTGTTCTAATATGTTATCACTTGTACGGTGCAAGCGCCACATAAATGTTTTTTTGTTTTGTTTTTTTAGACATGATCAACATATTGCTGGTATGGTGAAGTTTTGTGTAAGGAGAAATGTGTTTACTTAATATTTATGGAAGGAGTCTACAATGTCAGCGCTTTGTGACAGTCAGTGGTAAAGCTGTCACTTTAAGTTTTCCAGCAACAGAGGGGATTATGATTTGTAGTTTCTTGGTAACATTACAAGCTGCATTTTTTTTGTCTTATTAAATCAATGAAAGTTAAATATAACTATAAATGGATAAAAAGTCTGTGCCATTGTTTAATAAATAAAATTTTAAATTGTTGGCAAATGGTGTAAGAGAGATGAAATACTTCTGGACATGCTGTTATTGGAAAATAATCACCTATAAATAAGCACGGTAACAGTAACTCCACTTCATCACACCAACCATTTGTTGATTATTTTCCCCTAGGAGCAGAACAATTATAGTCCCTTGAAATTCAACAGATGGCCAAATATCGCTGCTTGATTTGACCAACAGCCCTTTGTGTTTTTGGAACACAACATGGAATTTGCATTGAATTTGTTAGTGTAAAAAACATTTGTCCTCCTGGCCATGGCATGACAGTGATGGAATGAGAGTGGCTGACTGAAAAGTCTGGAGTTCATGTTCATCCGTCTGCTGTCTTGTTTCTCTTCTGAATTTCGGGAAAATTATTTCCAAAGCAGACCACGCTGGCCAAATGTTTACTTCCCTCTTTGATCTCATTAAAAAAGGGTGCCCTTGAGTTTACCAAACACAAACATAAAAAAATAAACATGTGATGACCTGAAGTAACCGGCAGCATTTAGTGTGAAAGTTCACCAAGGATCACGCAGCTGTGTGTATTGATCCATTCTTATCAGATAGGTGGACTGGTACACCGATATACTGTGATATGATTTATTGATTATATTTTGTGATGTACAACCCCAATTCCAAAAAAGTTGGGATGCTGTGTAAAATGTAAATAAAAACAGAATGCAATGATTTGCAAATCTCGTAAACCCATATGTTATTCACAATAGAACATAGAAAACATATCAATTGTTTAAAGTGAGGAAATGTACCATTTTAAGAAAAAAACAAGGTAATTTTGAATTTGATGGCCGCAACACGTCTCAAAAAAGTTGGGACGGGGGAAACAAAAGGTTTGAAAAGTAAGTGTTACTAAAAAGAAACAGCTGGAGGAACATTTGCAACTAATTAGGTTCATTGGCAACAGGTCAGTAACATGATTGGGTATAAAAAGAGTATCTTAGAAAGGCAGAGTCTCTCAGAAGTAAAGATGGGCAGAGGTTCATCCAATCTGCGAAAGACTGCATCTACAAATTGTGGAACAATTTCAGAATAATGTTCCTCAACGTAAAATTGCGAAGACTTTGAATATCTCATCATCTACAGTACATAATATCATCAAAAGATTCTGAGAATCTGGAGAAGTCTCTGTGTGCAAGGGACAAGGGCAAAAATCAATATTGCATGCCCGTGATCTTCGGGCCCTCAGGCAGCACTGCATTAAAAACAGGCATGATTCTGTAATGGAAATTACTGCATGGGCTCAGAAACACCTCCAGAACTCATTGTCTGTGAGCACAGTTTGCTGTGCCATCCACAAATGCAGGTTAAAGCTCTATCATGCAAAGAAGAAGCCATATGTGAACATGATCCAGAAACACTGCCGTCTTCTCTGGGCCAAAGCTCATTTAAAATGGACTGCGGGAAAGTGGAAAACTGTTCTATGGTCAGACGAATCAAAATTTTAAATTCTTTTTGGAAACCATGGACGCTGCATCCTCTGGACTAAAGAGGACTAAAGAGGAGAGGGACCATCCGGCTTATCAGTGCTCTGTTCAAAAAACTGCATCTCTGATGGTATCTGGGTGCATGAGTGCCTATGGAATTGGCAGCTTGCACATCTGGAAAGGCACCATCAATGCTGAAAGGTATATACAGGTTTTAGAGCAACATATGCTTCCATCCAGATGATGTCTTTTTCAGGGAAGGCCTTGCATATTTCAGCAAGACAATGCTAAACCACATACGTGTTGCTGCCATCAAATTCAAATTTTTTTCCTTAAAATGGTACATTTCCTCAGTTTAAACATTTTATATGTTTTCTATGTTCTGTTGTGAATAAAATATGGGTTTATGAGATTTGCAAATCATTGCATTCTGTTTTTATTTACATTTTACACAGCGTCCCAACTTTTTTTGGAATTGGGGTTGTATTTTGTTTTTATACTAGACTAGATTTTCTTTTAAAACTTTGCAGTCATTTGAAAGCAAAATATTGAAAAACCTTTTAAGTTTTTGGCAGTTTAATTCTAATTTGCGGAATTGTATATACAATAATTGAAAACGGGAGATGACTTGTAATAACCTTTCACATTTAGTGTGATTGTCCGCCCAATCCCACATTGAGATGTGTGCATGTTTCTGTATCAGTTGTCATTAGTAGGTTGTGGTTTAGTCTTAGCTGTGGTTCCTTCAGCAAAATGCAAAATTCTTCATGCTTCCAAACCAGCACCTGTCCATTTGCATAGCTTTTCCATAATGGGCACAAGTTGGAACATCGCAACTGTGTGCGACGGCGGGGATGCGCACAAAGGATCCGATACTCTACATCTGTATCAGCCAAAGCTTGCCTGAAACTCGGGTTTGGTATCAGATTTGACATTTCCAAATCCAGTATTTTGGAAATGTCAGTATTTTATTCTGTGACAGTGTGTAATGTTGAATGATATCACACAGGTTTTTGCAAGTGACTACTAAAGTGTGGATGTATTCTTCGCTAGAGACTTCAAAACACTTCTGTAAGTCAATCTGGATAAGGGCTTCTGCCAAATGCCATACATGTAAATATAAATGTAAAGCACCACCTCTGTCATTCCTGTGATGTCACAAAACATGGCAGTCGTAGCTTTAAAATCAACAGTGTTTTACCAGTTGAATTTGCCCTTGAAACTTGTGGCTCGGGTACATTTTGATTGATGCTTGAGGTAGGCATGTTAGTTGTGTAGTACTGTTTCCAAATTTCATGTTAGAACCTGGAAAAAAAAAAGTTTAGGGCTCTCAAATGGCCCAAGTTTTAAATGCTTACAACGCCACATTATCATTGGCTGAGAGGATAATTATCCGACTTTCATTGCTCCCATCAGTCAGAGCAATGCTAGCTTATTAGTTAATAATATAGCAAGTACTCCTACTATAGCAAGCATGAGCAGCTCAAAAAGATTCAGTGGCTAGTTTCATGCATCCTGGAGGGGTTATCCTTTGTCTTCCCAGGGTCCCTAGCTGTGGTTTGTAGGAAGTGAGAAATAGCGTCAATGAAATTAGGAGAAATCTTTAGGAAATTTAGGAAAAGACAGAGGATTGCTAACAGCAGGTCCTGAAAAAGGGATCAGTAGGTATGTTTGCCTCACTCTCTCTTTTAGTATAATGGCGGCTATTGCTAAACTGCCTTTTTAGCTGAGCTACATGTAAACAGAGATCACAAACACCAAAAATCAGGCCAGTAAACATCCGGCACTTCCTGCCATTACAGTGAGTGAGTCTGTGAGGCTCGTGGAGACTGTTATCTGGAATTTTGTAGAGACTGTACTATTTCTTATGCTGTTCATATAGTAATCATTGTTGTACCTGAGAAATATTTGCAATATTTGGTTGCATCGGCTGTCTTACATATCACAGTTAGTAATGGTGTATGATCAGATGGTTACCTCATCACTGGATTTTTCAAAATATCAACTGAAATGCATTTTTCTTTTTGCTTAGCAAGCCACCTTTCCTCAGAGCCACTCTTTCTTTCATCTTGAATGTAACAAATACTGTCAATTTAAGATGTTATGTAGATAGATAGATAGATAGATAGATAGATAGATCAGTTGATCGGTTGATTTATTGTTCGATCATTCACTTTATTCATCCCAGATGGAAATTCACACGGAAATGTTATTCTCAAAAATATCTTTCTAAAGCACTTTTTGGACTTGACTAGTCTTACATAGGGAGGTGGAGTAATGTAGTTATTACCAGAGTATCTCTGGGATTTTAGTCCTGTCCAAATCCATCATGTCAGTCATTTTTAAGGACCAAGTGTGCATCCCTCTGGAAAGATTAAGCCATATTTTACCTTCTATACAAGTGATCAGTAGAAAGAGGTTTTGCACTTTTTCCTCAGGGTAAAGATACCCCAGGAAGTGTTTTTCAGTTATCGAAAATTTGAAAACTTAAAACTTGGAACAATACAATACAGATGATGTTTAAAACATGTCAGAGAAGTGATTCTTCTGGTGCTGTTAGGTAAGTTATTGAGTTCCTAGCACAGGTTATGGTCATGTGACCTACTAATCATCAAATGCAACTTGCATGGCCATGCCCCCTACATCAACACTTATAATAAAGGTGTATCTGTAGTGAGTTGTGAGTAGTGTGACGATTTATAGTGTGATGAGCATCATGGAGACACGCCCATCTCTGTGAGTTCTACAGAGATCCTGTGTGACTCAATTATAATTACTATAGATGTCTAACAGACATGCAGTATGTCTGGAAATCTAATCTAGAAATGATTAGGGGATTTGATCTTTTTGTTTCCTTTTGTTTTTGTTATATGTTCTAAAAAGAAACTTTTGTACAAAAACTTTTTACAAAATTATTTTAATATTGACACCCCTAATGATCACATGAGAGTGATTGAACATGGTAATTGACTGAATAAATAAATGAAAGGGAAGGTAAGCTTCTCTCCTCTGCAATTAGTTTTGGCTTTAATTCACATTACCTGAGGTATAAACCTGGAGTCATTGTGCTGTTCACTAAACCATGAGCTTATGTTGCACTGTCTGTGTATTATTAATGACAAACAATGAAACAAAGAAGGCTTTGCCAGATTGCCTAACAGGTGTAATGATTGATTCAAATACCAGCTCCATGTGATCACTTGGCAGATGTGTTTGAATATCTTCATTGTGATATAAAAATGATGGTGCATTGCTTATAAAGATCAGTTTTTGAAACCTAATACTATGCTTCCCTTTAAACATTTAACCAGTGCAACTTCTGACCAGTTTCTCTAAGGTCATACCAGGGTTTAGCTCCAGGTTTGTTGGTGTAGGTTGGAGAGCATTGTTGTTTGCTGGAGATGATGGTGTTGTTTGGAGAACATTGTGGTATTAGATGGAGAGTGTAACTGTTGGTTGGAGAGCATCAGTGTTTAATGGAGTGTGTTGGTGTTTGTTGGAGAAAATTGTGGTGTTAGATGGAGAGTGTAAGGGTTGTTTTAAGAGCATTGGTGTTTGATGGGAAGCCTTGGTGTTTACTGGATAGCGTTGGTGTTGGTTGGAGAGTGTTGGTGTTTAATGAAGTGCAACAGTACTGAATAAAGAGTGTTGGTTTTTGTTAGAGGGAATTGGTGTTTGATGAAAAGCAATGATGTTGGATTGAGAACGCCAGCATTTGGAGAGCATCGGTGTTTGCTGAGGATTGTTTTTATTGAACAGCTTTGATGTTAAATGGATGATGTTTTCTGGAGAACAGGAAGGAAAAAGAGGAAAAACACAGAACTGATAAAGATCTAATGCTTCTCAGTCCTACCCAAAGTAGGGTAGGACTTAGGATATGACTGAGAAGCGTTAGACCTTTATCAGTTCTGGCTTTTTCCTCTTTTTCCTGCCATTTAAACTAAATGGCCAACAAATCATCAGAGGATCATTACTCACAGGAAACAGTTCCAACATAGTGATTGCTGTTGATATTTTGCAGTGGAATGGTCTTTTGTCTCAGCCCTTTAAAAGGACAAATGTGTGTATGTGTTTGACTAAGATCACAATAAGCTGCATTATGCAACATTTTTTAACATGCTGATCTGTTAATGTCTGCTCTGAAGATCACACACAAAGGCTGAGAGAAATGTCATGTTGTGGCTGCATTGGTTGCTGTGGAAACTATGTTTCTCAGAGGAAATGTCATTTTGGTGGAGAGGAAGTAGAACAGCTACTATTAGGTTTCTGTACAGCAGCAGTCATGCTGCGTATCTCAACTCCATGTATTTCTAGCGGAGATGACGTCAGTGAGAGTTGCATGAAGATGAAACCACCTGTCCTCTGCGGTTTTGTTTTGGCCATCAGGTTCTTCAGAACTGCAGATGGAGCTATTAAAACTTCATGACAATTTCCATGACTGCAGGAAGAGGATTTCCCTCTGCAAAGTGCTGACAGTATAAACTACGGCGACGCAGGAGTTGTACATAAATATGAAGTACATGAACAAATGATAGAACACTAAGAGGAGGAAGAACTGCTTAGAAAAAGAGAAATAAGATGCATGATGCCATTAAATAAATCAAGGGTTAAGGATGCAGAGTTTAGCATGCTAGTGAAACTAATGTGATGCTTGGAATGAATCGATTTAGGCATGCCTTGTGCGTAACAACCAGTCACAGGCTTGTTTGCGTAACGTTTTCATCCGCAGAGTTTGCCAAGCTTCCAAGTGTGCGACATGGTGAGTGAAGTCTCGGCATGAGGTCCATGCTCTGTGCTTATGTCATATTGTTCAAGAAAAACAGCCAAATGTTGTCTCAGCATGAAGCATGCTGAGGCCTTATGTCTTGCAGTCCTAGACTTTGGACTCACTTGAGGTGTTTCTACCAACTATGGTGTCAGTGCCTGAACATGAAAGTTGCCATACTTTTCCACTGCAAAGAGTTTTTTCATTCAACTTTTACAACCTGCTTAAGTGATAAAATCAGTTTTGCACAGAATACGGACTGCATTGACTAGTCAACTATTACATTAATTAGTCGTCATTGTGGGGATGTGGCGAGGCAGATGGAAAAGCAAGCAGTAAAATGTACTTGATTATTCTGAAAACATTTCAGACTAGATGAAGTCGAGTCTACAGACAACAACACAAGTCTATGCTGTTTTATTTTGCTCTAATGCACACTTTGATATCACTTTTCATGAAGTGAAGAGGTTGGAGCGAGATCGCACAAGATACTCAGTTAATTTATAGTCAGATCAGTGGCGCATGCTGGCTCAAATAGGCTGATCCATACTCACTACTGAGGCAAGAGTTGAACGTGGTGGAAAAACCTCCCGGACACTGCTGTAGACATCACATCCTGCATCCATCATTAAGCTATAAAGAGCTCCAGCACCATGCTGCATGCTCTTAGTTTCATTGTTAGCTCAAAAATCATTGAAGCTTGAAATGTAATTTGTTGCCTGTGTGTGGAAGTTAATTGAAGGTTTACCATGCTCTTGGCTGCACAAATTAAAGAGTGTAAAAACAGCGAAAACTATGGAAAAGATGACTACTACTTTTTTGATTAACTGGACAACTTGTAAAATTTACTAGTCAACATCTAGCACAGAACTCACAGTTGGACTGTCTTTGCTCAGCAACAGCGATTAGGCATGGGTGTGTGTTTATAAGATGGAGCTGGAGTGCATGGTGAAAAGGAGGAGTATGGGGACTTGTTGATGACAGCTGGGCTCTATAAATACCCCCAGCATTATAGGATGCATGTGGTTCCCCTCAGGATCAGCATTTAGCCCTCTTACCCTGTCGTACAACAACAGCCGGCCGTCTGAACCAATCAGAGACACTGCCACTTCAAAGTGGACCGTCTCTCAGACTTATGATTATTTTGCTCCTTAATTACAAGAGTGGTGTCACATGATGCCTTAGTGTGGTTTTGTAGTGTCACATTTTCGTCCCTGGACTCTGTTCACCCATGCACAACACTAATTGTTGAAGGGAAACTGGAGACCAGTTAAACACGGATAGAGAATGCTTGATCCATGTAAATAGTTATCATTCATGTCTCCGATTACAATAGCCCTATGTCTGCATGTGGCACTGGGCAGAACATAGACTATCACAGAGAGATAAGAATGAAGCTACCATTACTTGTAGTGGCACGCACACGCACACACACACACACACACACACACACTGTAACGAAACAAACAACTTCTTCTTTTCCTTTCGGCTGTTCCCTTCAGGGGTCGCCACAGCGAATCATCTGCCTCCATCTAGCCCTATCCCCTGCATCCTCTTCTCTCAGACCGACTACCTTCATGTCCTCCTTCACTACATCCATAAACTTCCTCTTTGGTCTTCCTCTCGGCCTCCTGCCTGGCAGCTCTAACCTCAGCATCCTTTTACCGATATATTCACTCTCCCTCCTCTGAACATGTCCAAACCATCTCAACCTGGCCTCTCTAACTTTGTCTCCAAAACATCTTACATGTGCTGTCCCCCTGATGTACTCATTCCTGATCCTATCCATCCTCGTCACTCCCAAAGAGAACCTCAACATCTTCAGCTCTGCTACCTCTAACTCTTCCTCCTGTCTTTTCCTCAGTGCAACTGTCTCCAAACCATACAACATCTCTGGTCTCACTCCTGTCCTGTACACCTTTCCTTTCATTCTTGCTGGTACTCTTTTATCACACAACAGACCTGACACTTTTCTCCACCCATTCCAACCTGCCTGCACACGCTTCTTCACCTCTTTTCCACACTCCCCGTTGCTCTGGACTGTTGACCCTAAGTACTTAAAATCCTGCACCTTCTTTACCTCTTCTCCCTGTAACCTCACTGTTCCACTTGGATCCCTCTCATTCACACACATGTATTCTGTCTTGCTGTGACTAACCTTCATTCCTCTTCTCTCCAGAGCAAACCTCCACCTCTCTAGAGTTTCCTCCACCTGCTCCCTGCTCTCACTACAGATCACAATGTCATCCGCAAACATCATAGTCCATGGAGATTCCTGTCTGACCTCATCTGTCAGCCTGTCCATCACCACCGCAAACAAGAAGTGGCTCAGAGCCGATCCTTGATGCAGTCCCACCTTCACCGTGAACTCCTCTGTCACACCTACCGCACACCTTACCATTGTCCTACTGCTCTCATACATATCCTGCACCACTCTAACATACTTCTCTGCCACTCCAGACCTCCTCATACAATACCACAGCTCCTCTCTTGGCACCCTGTCATACGCTTTCTCTAAATCTACAAAGACACAATGCAGCTCTTTCTGACCCTCTCTGTACTTCTCCATCAACATTCTCAAAGCAAATATTGCATCTGTAGTGCTCTTTCTTGGCATGAAACCATACTGCTGCTCACAAATGCTCACTTCTCCCCTTAGCCTTGCTTCCACTACTCTTTCCCACAACTTCATTGTATGGCTCATCAGTTTAATACCTCTGTAGTTTCCACAACTCTGCACATCTCCCTTGTTCTTAAAAATCGGCACCAAAACACTTCTCCTCCATTCCTCAGGCATCCTCTCACTCTCTAAGACCTCGTTGAACAACCTAGTTAAAAACTCTACTGCCATCTCTCCTAGACACTTCCATACCTCCACTGGTATGTCATCAGGACCAACTGCCTTTCCTCTCTGTATCCTCTTCAAAGCTCTCCTAACTTCACCCTTGCTAATCCTTTCTACTTCCTGCTCAACAATATTTGCCTCTACTACTCTTCTCTCTGTCATTTTCCTCATTCATCAGTTCCTCAAAGTACTCCTTCCATCTTTCCCCTCACCCTCCTGTCACCTGTCAACACATTTCCATCTCTATCTTTAATCACTCTAACCTGCTGCACATCCTTTCCATCTCTATCTCTCTGACTCGCCAACCGATACAAATCCCTCTCACCTTCCTTACTATCTAACCTTGTATACATGTCCTCATAAGCTTTCTGTTTGGCCTTTGCCACCTTTATCTTAACCTCATGCTGCATCTCCCTATATTCCTGTCTACTTTCCTCCGTCCTCTCACTGTCCCACTTCTTCCTAGCTACCCTCTTCTTCTGGATACTCTCCTGAACTTCCTCATTCCACCACCAACTCTCCTTGTCTTCTTTCCTCCTTCCAGATGACACACCTAGCACCTTCCTACCTGTCTCCCTGATCACTTTGGCTGTAGTAGTCCAGTCATCTGGAAGCACCTCCTGACCACCTAAAGCCTGTCTCAACTCCTCCCTGAAAACCGCACAGCACTCTTCCTTTTCTAACTTCCACCACTTTGTCTTCTGCTCTGCCTTTGCTCTCTTCATCTTCCTCACCACCAGAGTCATCTTACACACCACCATCCTATGCTGTCTAGCTACACTCTCTCCTACCACAACTTTGCAATCGCTAATCTCCATCAGATTACAGTGTCTACATAAGATATAGTCCACCTGTGTGCTCCTGCCACCACTCTTATATGTCACCCTGTGTTCCTGCCTCTTCTGAAAGTACGTGTTCACCACAGCCATCTCCATACTTTTAGCAAAGTCTACCAACCTCTGTCCTTCTGGGTTCCTTACCTGAAGACCAAACCTGCCCATCACTTCCTCATCCCCACTATTCCCTTCACCAACATGTCCATTAAAGTCTGCCCCTATCACCACTCTCTCACATCTGGGAACACTCTGCATCACTTCCTCAAGCTCGCTCCAGAATCACTCTCTCACTCTCACAACCTACTTGTGGAGCGTAAGCACTAACAACATTCAACATCACACCTTCAATTTCCAGCTTCAGACTCATCAACCTATCTGACACTCTCTTTATCTCCAGAACATTCTTCACAAACTCCTCCTTCAGGATCACTCCTACTCCATTTCTCTTCCTGTCCACCCCATGATAAAACAGTTTAAACCCTGCTCCAATGCTTCTAGCCTTGCTCCCTTTCCACCTGGTCTCCTGGACACACAGAATGTTGACTTTCCTCCTCTGCATCGTATCTACCAGCTCTCTGCCTTTACCTGTCATCGTACCAACATTCAAAGTCCCTACTTTCAGTCCCAAACTCCTGCCTTTCCTCTTCTCTCTCTGCCAACGGACACGCCTTCCTCCTCTAACACACCTTCCTCCTCTCCTTCTTCGACCAACAGTAGCCCAATTTCCACCAGTGCCCTGTAGGTCAACGGCACCGATGGTGGTCGTTGTTAACCCGGGCCCCGACCGATCCGGTATGGAAGTCATGCTGACATTGCAAACAGACATTACTCATAGCCTGTTAACAAATGTGTTGAATCTAATTTAACTGCTGCTAACTTCTTCAAAGAATGACCGTCTCTTGATATGAAAACCTCATTGCCTCTCCTTGTTCGAACACCGTCATCAAAAAAGTAAAAAAAGAAAAACGGATACAAAGATGTACAAATAGCAAATTGCATCCCACAAGATTCTGAAACATGCTAAAATTTAGACTGTAAAAATTTCAGCACTCATCACACTGTTCAAGATCCGTATACAATCTCGCCCGAATTCTGTAATGGACTGTGAGATAACGTGTATTTTTTTCATGTCAGATTATAAGATGAAGATCCTCTAATGATGATAATTTCTAAAGGAAATTACTACACTTGCGTCATATGGAAATCAGCTTGTGCCAAAAACGGGGTTGCATAAACACAAACATTCTGTGAGTTTAATGTAGTATAGAGATTTTTCTTTCCATTAGCATATTTTGTTTAAGTTTCACCACTAACACTAGCGTCATCCTATACCATCCTCCTATTGGTGGATTTTAGATGAGAGTCATAGCAGCGCTCACACTCTGATGAAAATTTTCAACTCGTGACCAAAGAATTCTTTTCAGACAGACTACCATCTCTGGAATTTGAAGATTTTTTTTTGTTGTTAATGTTTGATCCTCTTTTGATAAACATTTTGGAGATTATTAATTTGACCCAAACAAAGATTTCTTACAGCCAGTAACATCTCAAATTGAATATTTTTGGGAGTAAAAAAAAAAGTAACAACATTACCATCACAACCTCTGATTTTAAAACACAAAATATCTGCTCTAAATGTCTTGCTACTTTGCATTTTTTCTCGCTTGGCCAGCAGAAAAAAAAAAAGTGTTGCGAAGCGTGTCATACTTTTTCAGCAGTTTTTAGCACTTGAAGTATGTGACGTGAGATAAGGCTGCTACCTTCCTGTGTTTCTTTCCCCCTCCTAGTTCCTTTCATAGCAGAAGTACATGAAGACTTAATGAGCACCTCATCTCCAACGTCCTTTCTGTAATGTGCTGTTAGTAAGTAGTATCCATTTACAGGAACTTGAGACCGGTTTGCAGTGTCTAAGAGCATGTTCACGCCTGTTAGTCCATTTGCAGTGTATGAATGGAATGAAAAAAATCCTTTTTTTAGTTTTCTATTGATAATTACTCCTTTAGTAATTAAAGGAATCAAGAAAGCAATAAAAAAAAGCATTGTCTGAGGTGCGTGTTGGGCTGAAAGTACCTTCGTAAAACTCTTTCCTTCATTGGTCAGACACGGGACACAGCGTCACCGCTAAATTAACTGTTCTGTAGTTTTATAAATAAATTCTTTAAAACATTTTTTGTGTCACATACAGCATTTACTCTTTTTTTTTTTTTTTTTTTTTGTTTGTTTTGCATGGCATTTCCACTGTGCTACAGCTCTGTACTATAACTCAGTTTAGCAACTCACATCTACAGAAGACAAACACTGCAACCCAAAACACACAGAATGTTTGATTCACTTCCTGCAGCCGAGTCGATTCAGAGTCGGATCGCTTTCACTCCGACCAGGAGCTGACCAAGACCGACTTGCTCAGAGCCTGGATGTAATTGCTGTGTTCTCACCTGCCTAAAAAACCACGCCAACAGAGAGAACACACCTGGCTTCCAGACTAAACGCTGTGTTTGTGAAAGCACCCTAATATGCCTGTTGCATTTGGCTTGGACAATGCCACAGTCTGTGTATAGAAAGCCTACTGATTATGCTCTTAGACTCTTAGCATTGCTTAGCTAGCTAACTATAGTATTGAAAGAGTAAAATTAGTGAAGTATAACTGCCATTCCACATCAATGTCACAGTTTTTGGAAATGGAAATAAATTTTAAAAACCATGTTTTGCTAGATTTGTCACTATGTAATGCAGATGGAGGTCAGAGATTAACAGTTAGCTGTCTTTCTGCACGTTTCTTCAAATTAGCAGCACCCACAGAATGAGCATATAGGCAAAGACCTATAAATATAATGTGCTCTGGACAGATGAATCAAGATAGAGTTGTTTGGCCACAGTAACAGTAGATATGTTTGGCGCAGACCAAAGACAGCTTTTCAGGAGAAGCACCTCATACCAACTGTGAAGCACGGTGGTGGAAACGTTATGGTTTGGGGTTGCTTTGCTACCTCAGGGACTGGACAGCTTGCATTCATTGATTCAACTATGAATTCTGCATCATATCAAAGAGTGCTTGTAATACGAGGTCATCTGTCTGAAAGTTGAAGTTGAACCGAAGCACACTAGCAAATCCACCAAGGAACGGCTTAGTCAAAGCCCGGATTTGAATCCCATTGAAATTTTGAAATGGGATTTGAAACGGGCAGTACATAAACCTTCAAACATCTTGCAACTGAGAGAATATTGCATGGAAGAGTGGTCAAACTCTACACAATGCCTACAAGAAGTTATTTCTGCTAAAGGGGGCAATACTAGCTTCTGAGGCCAAGGGTGTACTTACTTTTTCCACAGAAGAATATCACATCTATTGATATTTCTGTTGAATAAATGATTGAAAAAGCTCATTTTCCTTGTGGTTTTGTTCAAGTATATCACTGTCATTAACAGGCACTGTTTCAAAGATGATCAAATGTTTGCTTGTCCAAATACGTCAAGAAAGCCAACAGTTTCCATGGGGTGTACTTATTTTTTGACATGACTGTAGGTTTGAACATAATTTCTTCTGGAACTATTCTTAAATGCTTAATAGATTGTAATTAATACTGTTCATGTAGCATAAAAAACTGCTATCTAGCATGAAATGCTAAGAATCTGCATGTTGTCTGTTGTAGCCATTCGCCCAGTGGTGTCGTCTCCATCCCAAAGATGTGGTGAAGGTGCCAGAAAGTGCTTGGAAGCTGGTCTTCTACACAATGTCATGGTTCTACACCACCTACCTGCTCTTCTTCTGCAACTACGGCTTCTTTCACAACCCTTCCTCTGTCTTTTACAGTAAGTTGATTAATTTTCTATAACAGCAGCTATGACACCAAATTACAGGTTTATATACACTGAATGCGCTCACTGTAATACATTATCATTTTTATAGTAACAGCTCATTCACAGGAACTTGTATGATGGCTATTCCACATAAACTGGTGGTATCAGTAACTCCGCTTCATCACACCACCCAGTTGTTGATTATTTACCTATAAAGGCTTGCAAAGGCTTTTTCCTTACATGTTTAGTTTTTATGTACAAATACACACATCTAGACAACATCTGTATTGATAGCATAAGTGATTTAAAAAAACAACAACCACAGAGTTCCGGTCACTCTGCAGCAGAGTTTACAGTTAAGTGTGTGTGCATTTACATGAGAGTTGTGTATTGTGGTGGGAAAAATTGATTTAGTGTTGGCTGAAAGCACTCTACTCCTGCTGTCGGCTCGAGAGCTAGAGGAGGATCTGATCAATAAACATTAGCAGACTTAACCTGTGTAATTACACTAACAGCTTTTTAGACCTCCTGTAGTCACTCTCATATGAGGCACTCACGTCGTCCTCACATAACTTTACACAGTCATTACTGATGATAATCTGTGGAGAATTGTCTTTGAAAGCTACAGTGATTTTGCATCAAATTCTCCATCTTTATTTCCTTTTCAACCCTGTAGGGCTGAACGGTTCTGAGTAAAGTGAGACCATGGCCACCAAAGAAATGCACATTTTAAATGAAAACTAAAATGAAAAATGTTTATCGTCAATATTTTTTTTTCCATAACAAAAACAAATGATAAATATATTAAAAATCCACAAGCTATGATTGAATTCAAAGACGAATTAAAACAAGATGAAATGGATGACCAGGTTGATTGGACAAGGTGATTGTTACAGTCTTTTGGACTCTGTCATTTAGTACTGTAGTTGTATGTTTCAGGATCTACAGTAAGAACCATCATTTTAAAATTTCAATCTCTAATGCCTTCACTTTATTTTGAAGAAAATCTGAGAGGGAGGAAAAAACAGATTAAAATATTTAGGTTTTAATTAGCTAAAATTGCTGTTGTCAATTAAACATAAAACTAACAGTAAGGATGCATTGATACTTTTTTTTTTTTTTTTTTTTCCCAGACCGAATACATGTTTTTAGGTACTCGTTGATGCCAATACTGATACAGAAATGAGTAATCTATTTGGTGTTAATCAATCAGGGATGTCATGGAACATATTATTTAGCTCTGTTTATGTTGATTGCTGCTAAGGATGAACATCTCATGCTGAGTTTTATGATTGACATCTTTATGGTGTTTAAACAGTGTGTTCAATAAAAAGCGCACAACTGAGAGTGCAGAGCAATAACAGCGAGCCTGGTCATCAAAAATCTTCTGCAAGTTGCCATGAAGAGCGAGAGGAAAGGAAGTGTGCACGTCTCGGTGCTCATTGCTTGCAGAAGTGAAGTGCTCCCTGTCACGTACGACAGTTTCTCCACACGCTTGCTTCACTGCTCCATGGCCACAAATATCTTTCTGTGTGCAATTCACAGTACCTTTGCTCATTTTTATTGAATACGCTCTCTGATACTGCTCTGCGCACTCAGGCTGGCCATCCTCGCGCTTTCTTGAAGATGTTATCAGGTTTATTGTATCGTAGGAAGATGTTGTAGTTCCTCCTCTTGATATTTTCACAGAGCACAGTGTGCAGTCTGCTTTCCTTTTTATCAATAATCGTGAAATACATCCAGATTGCTGTCATTTCGTGTCATCTGTTCATCGGCATGTCAACATACGTTAGACTTAAGCCATATAGTATCACGTGGTATCGGATGTTGGTATCGGAGCCTTTTTTTATCAGTGAATGAGCATGCCATCAGATTGATACCTGGTCAGTCCCTCCGGGAATTTGTGATTTCGGACCAAAATGTGTCATTTGACGTCATCACAACACGCATTCAGCCAAAGCCCTCTTCGATTCACATGCATTGAACATGAGTACAACTAAACAGTCTCATTTAACAACAATTCAAATAGTTTTCCGCAAAAAAGCACAAAAAACTCAGCAAATTGCATCACAAATTTTTGGGGGGGAAAAGCCGCTGCAAAATCAAGCATTTTCACCGCAACCATCACAAAAACACTCCTGTAAGGACTGCCTGATACAAGTCATTATTGATGCATCCCTGAATAACAGTAACGAGTAACTATGTAATCCTTTTGCTAACATGACAAGCTGCATTTTTTTAAAATTTTTTTTTTATTTTTTATTTTTTATTTTTTTTTGTCTTATTGACTTCAAGACGTACAAAAAAGAGAGTCTGTTGAGGGAACCACTGTTTATAGCAGCTATAATGTAATATATATGTAAGTGAGAACATTAAATGTAACTACAGTTATGTGAAAAAATAAGTACACCCCATGGAAATTTGACATATTTGGACAAGCAAACATTTGTTCCTCTTTGAAACCGTGCCTATTAATAAAGTCGATACACTCTATCAAATGACACATAAAATTGACATTTTGTAGTAACAAAGAGATTGCAAAATTTGACCTGCATGGGAGGCGTGCCAGGAAAAAGCCTTTGCAAAACTACAGTTTGCCAATGAGCATATATGCAAAGACCAGACCCTTTGGAATAATGTGCTCTGGACAGATGAATTGAAGATAGAGTTGTTTTCTCACAGTAACAGCAGACATGTTTGATGCAGACCAAAGACAGCTTTTCAGGAGAAGCATCTCATACCAACTGTGAAGCATGGTGGTGGAAATGTTATGGTTTGTGGTTGCTTTGCTGCCTCAGGGACTGGACAGCTTGCATTCATTGATTCAACTATGAATTCTGCATCATATCAAAGAGTGCTTGAAGATAATGTGTCCAAAAGTTGAAGTTGAACCAAAAGTGGACCTTTCAACAGGATAATGATCCTAAGTACACTAGCAAATCCACCAAGGAATGGCTCAAAAAGAAGAAATGGGGGGGTTATGGAATGGCCTAGTCAAAGCCTGGATTTGAATACCATTGAAATGTTGTGGGGGGATTTGAAACGGGCAGTGCATGCAAGAAAACCCTCAAACATCTTGCAATTGAGAGAATATTGCAGGGAAGAGTGGTGAAAAGGGTGGATAATTATGCAAAATGCCTACAAGCTTCTGAGGCCAAGGGTGTACTTAGTTTTTCCACAGAAGAATATCACATCTATTGATATTTCTGTTGAATAAATGATTGAAGAAGCTAATTTTCCTTGTGGTTTTGTTCAAGTATATCAACTTCATTAATAGGCACTGTTTCAAAGATGATCAAATGTTTGCTTGTCCAAATATGTCAAAAAAGCCAACAATTTCCATGGGGTATAGTACTTATATTTTCACATAATTGTATAACCATTACATTGATGGCAAATTTGCACCTTTGTTCACTGTGCTGTACTGTCTCCAGTTACTTTGATCCATCTCTCCAGACTCATGTACGCACATCATTCCATTTGCACTGTTTTTCATGCCTTATATTTTATTTGCACTGTTCTGACACCAGGCCATCTGCACATGTCACATTGCACTTTACCGACACCTTACTGCATTGCCTCTTTTGCAATTCACACTTAATGCTACTTGTGGTTTTGCACTTCTGGTTGGAGGCTAACTGCATTTCGTTGGCTTTGTCCTTGTACTCTGCTCAATAAAATAATCTAAATTACTGTGGTATAAGTGAAACAGTTGGACATGATGTAGGAAAACAATCAACTTCTGGGTTTTTCAACTCATCACACTACTCATTGATCATTTTCCTAGAACAGCCTGATACAGCTTGCTTTATTTCTTATTTAATATAATGGCTTACTTTATTAAGAACATGATTTTGCAGAAATATCATTCCGTGTGATCTTGAGAGTAGTAAACTCACTTCCTGTTGTCACAGCTGTGTTTTTTAGGTACTTCCTCAGAATGATTTAACTCTACAACATGTACAGTTTAAGTTTACACACGCCTTGCAGAATCTGCAAAAATTATTTATTTATTTTTTTTTTTTTTAAATAAGAGAGATAATAACAATTGCATTTTGTTTTTGCAGATTCTGCAAGGTGTATGTAAACTTATGACCTCAACTGTACATCTTCTTTACTGATCTAAAGATGAACTTTGTTTCAGTTTCTGATAATCAATAATGTATTAATCCATGAATAATTGATCAATAGACTGGAAGAGCGGAATGCAGGTGCCCATGGACATCGCCATCGCCTATTTGATCCAGGGGAGCTTCTACGGCCACTCCATCTACGCCACAATATACATGGATGTGTGGAGGAAAGACTCCGCCGTCATGCTGCTGCATCACTTCATCACTCTGGCACTGATTGCATTCTCCTACGCCTTCAGGTCAGGAGACAACTTAATGTGGAGGAGATCGAGAGCACGATTCAGTGGTCTATGTCTTTTTTTTTTTTTCCACCAAATTTCTAAAGAACATAAAACAATCAAATCTATAACTAATTTCCTGTTGTTGTGTGTGAAGAGCAGGGCGTGTCAGCCTTTAGTGTTAAACAAAAAACAAAACAGTCATTTATTTTATCCCACAGCTCTGTTGAATTCTAGATTCTGATTCGTCAGAAGGTGTTGATTAATTTTAACATAACGGCAGCTCTGAAATTATCGTTTTTATGGTAACCGATCAGCCATAGGGACTTGTAAAGCAGATGCTCTGCATAAACGGATTCAAAGATGTGTAATCATTGATATAGTAATATTTTCACAATATTCAATAAGGACACCTTAATTTAACATTTATAGAAGCAGTCTCCATTGTCAGTGCTTTCTAAGAGTCAGAGGTAAAACTGTAACTTCTGTGACATCTTCAGGACAGAGGAGTTTACCCTTTGCGGTTTCTAACGACAAGATGTGTTTTTGAATTTATTTATTTATTTGTTTGTTTTTTTTTGGCTTATTAAAATATAGCTGCTATAATTAAGTGAGAACAGGGACTAACTTGTTTCACAAATGTTCCATATCATTCAATATAACTGTAAATAGATAACAAATACAATGTGTTGTTCTTTCTTTAATAAATAGAAATTGTAATTGTTGGCAAATTGCTATGGTATTAGAGGAAACAGTATGTTTCCTCTAATTTCATTTCACCATTTTAGTGTTGTCTTATAGTTTGCATTGTTGTTCCATTACAGGATTTTGTAATTTTAGGTTTACTTACAATGGTGTTTTTTGTAACTTCCTCTTCTTAAAGGTATCACAATATTGGGCTCCTCGTGCTGTTCCTCCATGACATCAACGACATTCTGCTGGAGTTCACAAAACTCAACGTCTACTTCAAGATCCGTGGAGGAAAAAGCTACATGATCAATGATGTCCTGTCCAGCATGGGCTTTGTGGGCTTTGGCATCACATGGTGAGGCCTGCACATGATACACACACCCTGATCTCATCCGATCTCCCTGGAAAGACAAAGTATATCTAAACATCTGTGAGGTTTTGATTAGTGTGTCAAAAGTCACCGAATCTTAAATCAGGACACCTGCTTTCAGCTTCCAAATACACCACTGCAGGGGCGGTGCAAGGGCAGGGGCGGCCAAACTACAGCTATTTGTAGCCTGTGACCATTTTAAAATTGGACCACGGGTTATTAAAAAATAAAACTGTCCCACTATTCACCTTATTCACACACTTGCTTGTGAGTTACTCAGTCAGTCAGCAGAGGTGGAAAGAGAACAAAAAACATGATCTATAAATGAGAAATTAGAAGAACAATAAGAAATGAGCAAAAGACATAGCAAAAGATATATGGAAAACTGGATTACATTTTAATTTCACAATGTTGAGAATAAATGCTGGTGCACTTAAATTATTGTACTTTGATTATCTGTCTTTGATTTCTAACGAACAAATGTATTATAAAAATGTTTCAGAAACACAGATGTGGTAAAATACTGAGTAATGTGGTGGTGTGAAGCAGAGTTACCATTACCACCCTGAAGTTGATTATTTTTCAATAACAGCATGTCCCATAGTGTTTTATTCCTCTAATACCACAGCAATTTGCCAGCCTTTACAGTACAATTTACTTAGGAACAGTACATCATACTTTTTTTCCATGTATAGTTACATTTAATGTTGTAGAATGTCCACGAAACAAGTTAGTACCTGTTCTCACTTACGTTATAGCAGCTATAAAGTCATTCCCTCACCAGCCTCTCTTTTTCTCTCTTTCGAAGTTAATAAGACAAATAAAAACACAGCTTTTCATGTTGCCGAGAAACCATAAGCATAAACTCCTCTGTCCTGTTACCTCTGACTGTCACTGAAGACTCCTTCCATAAATGTTAAATAAATACAGAAATTACAAAAAATGTCACCATGTCAACAAGCACATTAATATAAAAATATAATTTGCAGTAGCACTAGAAAATTAATCAAACCTTCTGACCAATCAGAATCCAGAACTCAACAACGCTGTGGTGTAAAAATGCATAAACTGCACGACTGTGTAAGATTGACTTAATGCAATTGCAAATTGAAGACATATTAATACTTAAGGATTTTAATTGTAACATTATTGTTGCTGTTAAGCATTGCTTTAGTTCTACTCTCATCTTCTTTATGACTTTTGTTTTCTCCAGTTTGCCCTCGTTTTTTTTTTTTTTTTTTTTTTTCTACCCCCTGCTTAGTTGCTGGTACGTCATGTAACCCTGTTCTTGTCTCCTCTACAGGTTCTGCTTCCGACTGTACTGGTTCCCCCTCAAAGTGCTGTACACCTCTTACATCACCAGCCTGGAGTCCGTCCCCAACATCCCTTTCTACTTTTTCTTCAACGCTCTGCTGTTTGCACTGCTGCTCATGAACATCTACTGGTTCCTGGTAAGACACTGTGGCTCTGAAATAACGCTGGACAAACACTCACTCTTCTATAAAAATTTGTCTAGATTGTCTAATTTACCAAGTCCTTTGAAGTCGCAGGTCATCTGAGAGCACCTGATCATTAATGCAAAACACAAACCCAAATTTTACTATGCAAAATAATGAAAAATAAACTTTCTGGACAAACACACACTCACTCCAATGCATTCCTATAATTAACTTTCTCCACTTTCAAGCAGTTTTTCCAAGCAGATAAAACATTTTATTACTAAATAGTCACTGTAATAGTAAAGGTTGCTGTTACCAAACAGGTAAGTATTATAACAGTAACTTTCTCCAACAACGAAGTGTTAACACACACACACACACACACACACACACACACACACACACACACACACACACACACACACACAGATCAGAGAAGTCTAACTAGCAGTATGCATGACCACAGCTGACCTCAGCATGATGTTCATTTGGCTTCCATAAATAATATGACGTAATTCCAAGACTTTGAGGATCAGCAGTGTGCTTCCTGTAGTCGTGAAAACTGTCAAAAAAAAAAAAATTTAACAGCACCCCAGGCAGTACTGGAGCGCTCATACATGACTGACAGTACGAAACCAAAGAGTATATTCAGTTCAATTATATTTGTATAATGCTTTTAACAATTGACATCAGCTTTACAGAAATATATAAAAAATATTTAAATTTATAAGTTTATTCCTAATGAGCAAGCCAGAGGCGTTGATGGCAACGAAAAACTCCCCGAGACAACATGAGGAAGAAACCTTGAGAGGAACCAGACTCAAAAGGGAGTCCATCCTCATCTGGGTGGCAACGAATAGAATATGCGATCTTCACAAACTTTTGCAGACGTTGTCTCAAAATTAAGTGTACTGAGTGTACAAGCGTTTTAATTAATGCCATCACATTTTGTGTATGTATGTGTGTGTGTGTGTGTATGTATATATATGTGTATATATATATATGTGTATATGTATATGTATGAGTACACCCCTCACATTTTTGTAAATATTTTATTATTTCTTTTCATGGGACAACACTGACGAAATGACATTTTGCTACAATGTAAAGTAGTGAGTGTACAGCTTGTATAACAGTGTAAAGTCAGTGCTCAGACCATACGCCACATACTGCATCAAATTGGTCTGCATGGCTGTCGTCCCAGAAGGAAGCCTCTTCTAAAGATGATGCACAAGAAAGCCTACAAACAGTTTGCTGAAGACAAGCAGACTAAGGACATGGATTACTGGAACCATGTCCTGTGGTCTGATGAGACCAAGATAAACTTATTTGGTTCCGGCTGCAACCAGGTGAGGAGTACAAAGACAAGTCTGTCTTGCCTACAGTCAAGCATGGTGGTGGGAGTGTCATGGTCTGGGGCTGCATGAGTGCTGCCGGCACTGGGGAGCTAATGCCAACATGTACTGTGACATACTGAAGCAGAGCATGATCCCCTCCCTTCGGAAACTGGGAGGCAGGGCAGTATTCCAACATGATAACGACCCCAAACACACCTCCAAGACGACCATTGCCTTGCTAAAGAAGCTGAGGGTAAAGGTGATGGACTGGCCAAGCATGTCTCCAGACCTAAACACTATTGAGCATCTGTGGGGCATCCTCAAATGGAAGATGGAGGAGCGCATGGTCTCTAATATCCACCAGCTCTGTGATGTCGTCATGGAGGAGTGGAAGAGGACTCCAGTGGCAACCTGTGAAGCTCTGGTGAACTCCATCCCCAACAGGGTTAAGGCAGTGCTGGAAAATAATGGTGGCCACACAAAATATTGACACTTTGGGCCCAATTTGGACATTTTCACTTAGAGGTGTACTCACTTTTGTTGCCAGCGGTTTAGACATTTTATTTTTATTTTGAGGGGACAGCAAATTTACACTGTTATACAAGCTGTACACTCACTACTTTACATTGTAGCAAAGTGTCATTTCGTCAGTGTTGTCCCATGAAAAGATATAATAAAATATTTACAAAACTGTGAGGGGTCTACTCACTTTTGTGAGATACTGTACATGACCTTATACCATTGAATGTGAAATCAAAAATAGCCTAAAAGATAAACAAGGAGAGCATGGAGAGCTGCACTTCGAGGATAACTATTTTTTACAAAATCATTATTTCATTTTTCCATTATACATTTGCATTGGTCATGTTTAAACTTTTACCAGAAAAACTGTAAAGGGGGAAGTTGTGTACATTTGATTTTCTTTCTCGCTTCCTGAACTTCTCCTTTAAGGGCACATGACAATCATTAAGATCCAAGGCTTGAATTTTGTGTAAAGCAAGGAATTTCTCAACACTCAGCTGAACTGATAAAACTCCTGAGAAAGAGAGTGACTCAATATTTTAGCGATTAAAAAGTAGCATAGTAACCAAAGTCCCAGTAACCTTGACTGATTACTCTGAGACAATTTACTTACACATGATAAAAGATAATGCTTTAATTATAGACTTGTTTATTACTGATGCCTGGATGCACACGATTCCAATGATTCAGTCAGTTTGATTCAGTTCAGCGAGACTTTTTTTCAGCAAGAGTTTTGCCTCGACACTCACTCGTGTTCTTTAACGAAATGTTTCTGTGGTGAGGAGAGAGATAAGAGGGATCACTCACTAAACTCAACCCCATTTGCGTGTGCTGTGCAGTTCATCGTACAGATGGTGGTGAAGGTTCTGACCGGGCAGTTGAAGGGGATCAATGATGTACGTGAGTACGAAGAAAACGAGGTCCAGGAATCGATCAAGGGCGAGAGGCATGACTCAGGACATCAGCACTCTGGAGATGGGTGAGTGGGGGGAAAAATAATGATTTCTCAGTAATTTTGTTTCAGGAGATGTGTGGGTGAGTTGGAGTTAGTTTTGTTTGTGTAAGATTAGTGCTTTATTACTTCAATCAAGTGTACACTAAGCTGGAATAGCACACAAATATGGACTAAAGGGAGAGGCTTGCAGCTCTTTTGCACTAACAGCATGCTAGTGCATAATGTAGAACTGTTCCACGCTTGTTTGGGGGTTTGGAGCGGTGTCATAACTCAGGTTATTTTCAAGGCCATGTCTCCTTCACTGGGACTGACACATAAAGACCACATCTCCTTCAAGGGACCGACAGGCACCGAGGCCACGCCTCTTTGAGGCGTACTCTGTCAGTACCTCCTGTATTCGATACCTACTGCTTGGCCGTTGATACAGTACGTACTGATCAGTATAAGTGTGTGGCATGAATACAATCCGGACGTACTACATCGCACTGCATTCTACCATTTTTGATTCTGACAGCTCTTCCACGCCAGTCCCGTTGCCTTATGGCATAGCGCAGTGTCCATTGGCTCCCTACTGCAGAATCTCGGTGGAAGCAGTAGGTCATCCGGGTATTTCTCACCTACTGTTTTATGAATACTGAGAATTCGGACATACTGCTCCTCTGGTGTACTGCTTTTCACCTACTGTATAGTAGGGTAGTAAGGATACTTGGATGCAGCCCATACCTCCTTCACAGGGACTGACAACAACAGGGGCCATGCCTCTTTCATTGGAACTGATAGACACAGATGCCACACCTCCTTTACTGGGACCACAGATGCCACACCTCCTTCTCTAAGACTGACAGGCATTGAGGCCACACCTCATTCACAAGGTCTGATGATCCTAGTAGTCTGATAGAGACTCGTAGGGCCTGATATAGTCTAATAGATTATCATATTGTCTGATGGGGTCTTATAGGGTCTGCCTGAGACTAAAAGGGTTTTATAAAGTCTGATTGAGTTTAATAGGATCTGACTGTGTCGGACCAGCAGAACATACAGATAGGATCAAATTGCTGACTTGCACATAGTTGGCGTGAGGCCTGGCCTTATCTCTCTCACTTACAAGTGAAATGATACACCAAGGACATTCACCTCATCCTCAAAACTCTCTCTCTCTCTCTCTCTCTCTCTCTCTCACTCACTCACTCACTCACTCACTCACTCACTCTCTCTCGCTCTCTCTCTCTCTCTAGGAATCATATGCAGAATGGAAAGAGCAAGAAGCACCAATAACAGGCTCAGTACTATCACCTGCTGGCCCTCTACAGCAATTGCAAGGAACAAAAGAATGGCAGTTTGACTCTGGCACCCTGTCCATACTACAGGAACAACAACAAAAAATCCCTGACCGTTTTAGACTAATCTGTTTTGGGGGTTTTTTTGTCCTCATTTTAATAAAACTGTGAATATTATTTTGGGGGATTTGTGTTCAAATGTCGCAAAAACGGGAAGACGTGAAGGAAAAGTTTTATTGTTGTGTATGTTTAAGTGATTAATACCAACATGGGGCTGTTTAGATTAGTTTTTAATTATTCACCCTTTAATTATTTGTTTAGCTGTGTTTTTCTTTAAGAGTACATAAATGAGATTTACACAGTATTTCCTCTTACCCAAAACTTTATAGACTCCAGTTATCATTGTACAAACTCAACCAAGTCACGTAATGTACCACTCTGATGCGCCACTCAGGAGCCTTTGGACTGTTTTTGATCCAGATTCATTCTTTTGCATTAAATCAGCCACCTTTATTGCAATTTCCACTGATTTTTAATATAACTTTCCCGTGGCCCATCTTGGAAATCATGTAATGCAAACCTTACACAAGTATTCCACAAGGCATTGCGATGCATTCAATACCTCATTTGCTTTCATAGAAGGCACCTTCCATCATGGCATGTTTTTACTCTGTAATAGATCTCAACCAGAAAACAGTCTACACAGGAAACTGAGTGTTTACTAGATACACCATGAAAGCCTTATGGGATTTTTTCATATTATGCCTCACTTATAATAAATAAAAGTGTTTTAGAACATCAGAGATCGTATTAGATTTTAAAGAGCCCATATATGTTCACGTTAGCGGTTTGTGTGTAATTAGTTTTTTACTCTCATTCCCGCCAGTTCCTGTATTTATTATTTTTATTTGCACATGCATGTTGACGAACACAGTAATTGTGTCATAGAGCGCCATGTGAGCATCCAGTACATCATCATGGGGGTTTTTGACCGAGAGAGAGAGACCTCAGTACACTTTAATGTTAATGAACATACATTTATTGTCTTTGTTTTGTTCCAACTGTAAACAGGTGCACACTACTTTCCTCAGGTGTGTAGACTGACTGCTTTTCTTCCAGGACAGTAATCCATTCATTTTTTTTGGACAATTATCGCTTTCTGAACAATTAAGAGAAGTAAATTCTGGGGTCCTAACACTGGACATGTTGCCGGAGCGTGTGTGAAGTGACACTGATTATTACTCAGGCTACGTGACAAGTAGATTATAATTACAGCAAGCCCAAGACCTCTTAAAACCACCACACAGGTTCAAAAGTAATGTATTTCTGTGCAGGTTCTCTATTTCCCAGTGTTTAAAGGAGTTAAATGTGCCAAAGGAGAACCTGATATACACCAAGTTTATCAGATCCCTTTACGCCACATTGCTGTTGAATTCTGGATTCTGATTGGTCGGATGGTATTGATTAATTTTCTATAACAGCAGCTCTGGCTATAGTGCAGGTTTATATTAATGTACTCATTCTTATACATTATCGTCACTATAGTAGCAACTCCTTCACAGGGACTTGTATAGCGGATGCTAACAAGACATTTATTAAACACGTATGGAAGATGTCTCCAGACTCCTATACCATTGCTGTGGTATGAGAGGAATAAAACATTTCAGGATATGCTGCTATAGGAAAATAATCAACAATCACAGTGGTAACCGTATCTCTGCTTTACATAGTGTGTTAATCATGTTATAGCATTTTTCAGTGTCAGTCTGTGACCACAGCACTGCTGTTGGCTGGTTGGGATTTTTCTTTGGGGGAATATTTCTCAGTTCTGCAGTGTGTAAATGTAAACCTACAAAAATGTCACACTGAAAACTGTGCATTGTTTTATAATACAGTACATGTTCAACATTGGGCTGTACCAAATAACATAGAAAACTGCACTGTTTTTATTGTTGGTTAGTGAAATTACTGAATATAGAAAGAGGGCTTTGATTAATTTCTTGACCACATAAAAACATTTCCTTGGACCACATATTTTGGGAAATAAACTTGAAAATTTTCAGTCTAAGAATGAATACGGACTATTTTTTATAACTTAAATAAACATGTTTCAATGAAAATCAGCATCATAGATGTATTTCAACAAAACACTTTATTCCTCGACCTGTCTTCAATTTTTATTTTAATTTTGCTGCAAGAGTCAAAGTTTTCTTACATAGGCTCACGCACAGCCGACAAAACCTTAAGTCTCAGCGAAACGAAGGAAACTTTGTAAAATCAGTGCAAGGTGAAGCTTCATCCGCTTCCATAAATAACAGCAGAAAGACCTGAAGCAGGGGAAACTGTGTCTCGCTCTCACTGAAGGATGTGAACGAGTGACTCCGGCTCTGGCGCAGAGTAGAACGAAGGAAAGGAAGGACGAGGTATATTGTGTTTGTTTCGTTCAGCAGACTGTTATGGCTATCCAAAGTGGTGGATGTAAGAAATCTGATGGAAAGCTAAAGGGATGTAGTTATTAATAAGGAAATTAATACTCAGGTTTTATATCATCACATAAATTAATATTATATTTTTACTCTAGAGGATGGATGGATGATTTTGCTGAGTGACAGATTTCCCTGAGTTAACAAGGGCAGAGCCTAGGTTAAATCCAATCAACCTTTGGAAAAGCTTAATCTCATGACATGTTTACAGAACACTACCTTAGTTTACTAGCTTAACTGAGGTCGTTAAGCTATTTATATTGTGCACTTTAAACCGTCATTTCTTGCACTACAACGGTTGCTAGATGTCTTGTTTCTTCTTTAGTTTACTCACTTTTGCTATGGTTTCACTGGTAGCAGCAGGTTAATGGGATTTCTACTCAAGCTAGCTAGAGAACATATGTAAAACCACCCACGTGACCACAAATCAGTTGTTTTTCCAAATAAAAATATTGGGTAAAATGCTTGTATGTATTAGTGTTGTATGTACTACTGTCTACTAGTGAAAGAAAAAAACCTAAAGCATTTTACTTTTAACGATTCATAACAGCTATTTTACATTTTTGTAAAAGGTGTAAAAGTTTGATGTACTGAAAACTTTGAACAATAGCAGCAGCACAACCCTGCTGAAAAAAACAATAGAAACCCTCATAGAATTTGAAATGGTTTTTAATGGTTATAATGGGAATTGTATTGGTTTTAATGGAAACTGTAATGGTCCCTGTGGGTCTCTACTGGTAATTTGTTGCCTTATATTGGTAGCATGTTGTGTCTAGTGGATACCATTAAGGACCAGTAATGGCAATGGTTTTAATGGTAAGCTGATGGTTTGTAACAATATTTGTAGTGGAAACCATTAGAATTTCTGTGATGGTTTTTTCAGCAGGGAAGTCTCAGGAGCTGCGAGCTGGAAAGAAATGTGGAAACAAAAACACAGAAAATGTTTCACAGTTGTGGTGGAAAAAGAAACAGAACCCCTCCCCTACTAGTATTGGTAGTCGCTTCTCATTAGCACGAACTTTGCTCAGCTTTGCCATGTCGCCTGTTCCACCCATTTCACATCCTTAATAGTTACTTCGATTTTAAATGGAAAGCAGCAATTTTTTTTTTTTTTTTAATTAATGACTTATGTTTGCGTGTCACGTTGCTGCCAGTGTGAGTTCAGGGTTAGCACCAATTTGAGGCAAAGAAGTAAAATGAAAACTAGGAGGTGATCACATGACCAAGTTTGCATTTTTCCCCTGATCAAATTTAACCTACGTGTCCCTTGGTCAATAAGGGCGGAGCTGGTCACTCTTCAAAATCAGGACATGCGAGGATGAACACATCTATCGATCTGTACTAACTAACTGCTAAAGAAATTCTGGACTAAAATGAGGTGTCACATCTGAACAGTTTCCAAACTGACCAGTTTTCTCCAACTAGCTAACACTTTAAGCAGTGATTTGGCCCATTATGACTTTAGCTGCCTGAGAAGACGACTCACCGTTGCTTGGCAGAGATCTAACTAGCTTCAGACTGAGGCAGAGGGGAGTGAGGCAGTGTTGGACAGAAGGGAAGACCGTAAAAAAGCTGTCCCTGGACTAAGGAGGACAAGCAGGCAAACTCACACAGCAAACATGACAAAAAAAAGAAGAACAAAAAAGAGAAACGTCAGAAAGGGGGAAGAAAAAAAAAAAGAAAAAAAAAAAGAAGAAAAAAAAAAAAAAAAAAAACACTCTTGGCTCCATGGTGGGACCACAGGAGTCCCTCATATTGTAGGGTTGAAGAAAGCTGGAGCGATGTTAATGCTGCTTGACTCGTGATGCCGTGACCCGGCGAAGAACACTGTACAAAACGCCAAAATGCTGCAAAGACAAAGGTAAGAAGTTTAATACAGCACTTTAGGTGTCCCGAACTACACAATCTGTTCAAGCAATCTCTCTTCATCAACATTCATTTTCATTTTTCACACAGACAGTATATTACCCATAATGCACTGCAAGAGAAATGCAGTTCATAAATGTACCATTAATCAAATCAAAGTAAACCATTTTATTTTTATCAGTAGTCTTATTCTCTGACAGTCTGCTCAGTCCCCATAAAATGTCCGATACTTATTGTACATGTCTCTGGACGAAAGTTGCAATCTGATTGGCTCTCAATATTTTGGTTTATGCACACATACATGCACCGGCTCCAAAGAGGAAAAACTTAAAAGAGCTTTGAGAAAAGTCTCTCAGTCAAGCAGCCTCTTCCTAGGAAAAACAGATCAAACTTCTATTGTGTAATTACTGTAAATCTCAAGTCTGATTGATAGATACAGTTGCAATCAAAATTATTCAACCCCCATTGCAGATCAGGTTTATTGTCAAAATTTACAGACTTTCAGCTGTCTGCAATGAACAAATCAAACAAAAGCAATTGAAATAGTTCAACACAATGAATGATTCAAGTGGTTTCCCCAAATTCAACTGAAAATGCAACTTATAATGACTTCTCCAGTCTCAAAATTATTCAACCCCCTGAATAGAATCCCTCACAACAGCACAAATATGCAAAACAGGTATTATCTCAAGCACACCTGATGCAACTAATCAAGGGCTTCATTAGTTGCACCATGTGTGCTTGAGCTGGAACACATGAAATACCTGAACTGGCTAGGGGTTTGTTGAGGGTCACATTTGACTGCATGTTAGAAATATGGCTAGGTCAAAAGAATGGTCCAATAAATTAACAGAAGAGATTATCACCCTTCACAAACAAGGAACAGGATACAAAAAGATAGCGAAGGCACTGAATGTTCCTAGAGACACCGTTGGAAGCATAGTTCGCAAGTTCAAAGTTAAGGAAATAGTGGTTACACATTACAGAAAAAGGAAGCGATGAATGACTGCAACCAGATTTCTGAGAAGGCAGGTTGAGAAAAATCCCCCTACTGCAAAAGACCTGCAGCAAGGCTTGGTGGCAACAGGTACTGAGGTTTCAGTGAGCACAGTGCGTACTAAACGCAGAAGGTTTCCATGCCAGAACTCCAAGATGTACACCACTACTGACCCAAAAGCACAAGATAAGTTGGCTAAAAATCATATAAATAAGCCACAGAACTTTTGGGATTCTGCTCTGTGGAGCGATGAAACATAAGTGGAACTTTTCGGCACGATGGATCAGCAGTATGTCTGGAGGAAGACATAAGCTGAAAACAACACTCTGCTCATAGTCAAGCATGGTGGTGGCTCGGTGATGCTCTGGGGCTGCTTTGCATCCTCTGGCACTGGAAACCTGCAGCATGTGGAAGGCAAGATGGATTCATTGAAGTATTAGAAAATCCTAGGAGAAAACGTCATGCCGTCTGTGAGGAAGCTGAAGCTTGGGCGTCATTGGATCTTCCAACACGACAATGATCCATAGCTCAAATTCCACCAAGGCTTGGTTGCAGAAGTCATCCTGGAAGATTCTACACGGCCATGACAGTCAGTGACTTGAACCCCATAAAAATCTCTGGTGGGATTTGAAGAAGGCGGTTGCAGAACGCAAACCCAAAAATATTACTGAACTGGAGGCCATTGCTCATGAGGAATGGGCTAAGATTCCTCAGGAACGCTGCCAGCAGCTGGTGTCTGGCTATGCATCTCATTTACAGCAGGTCATTACAGCAAAAGTGTGCTCTACGAAGTACTAAAGATGCTTGCCATGAAGGGGTTGAATAATTTTGAAACTGGAGAAGATCCAGAGACTGGAGTCATTATAAGTTGCATTTTCAGTTGAATTTGGGGAAACCACTTGAAGCATTTGTTGTGTTGAGCTTTCAATTGCTTTTGTTTGATTTGTTCATTGTAAACAGCTGAAAGTCTGTAAATTTTGACAATAAACCTGATCTGCAATGGGGGTTGAATAATTTTGATTGCAACTGTATCAATCAATCAGACTTGAGATTTACAGTGAGTACACAATAGAAGTTTGATCTGTTTTTCCTAGGAAGAGGCTGCTTGACTGAGAGACTTTTCTCAAAGCTCTTTTAAGTTTTTCATTTTTGGAGCCGGTGCATGTATGTGTGCATAAATCGAAATATTGAGAGCCAATCAGATTGCAACTGAACGTCCAGAGACATGTACAATAAGTATATACAGTACTAATATATATATATGTGTGTGTGTGTGTGTGTGTGTGTGTGTGTGTGTGTGTGTGTACAGCTGTGGCCAAAAGTTTTGAGAATGACACAAATATTAATTTTCACAAAGTCCACTGCTTCAGTGTTTTTAGATCTTTTTGTCAGATGTTACTAACTGTTACTGAAGTATAATCACAAGCATTTCATAAGTGTCAATGGCTTTTATTGACAATTACATGAAGTTTATGCAAAGAGTCAATATTTGCAGTGTTGACCCTTCTTTTTCAAGACCTCTGCAATTCGCCCTGGCATGCTGTCAATCAACTTCTGCGCCACATCCTGACTGATGGCAGCCCATTCTTGCATAATCAATGCTTGGAGTTTGTGGGTTTTTGTTTGTCCACCTGCCTCTTGAGGATTGACCACAAATTCTCAATGGGATTAAGGTCTGGGGAGTTTCCTGGCCATGGACCCAAAATGTCGATGTTTTGTTCCCCGAGCCACTTCGTTATCACTTTTGCCTTGTGGCAAGGTGCCCCATCATGCTGGAAAAGGCATTGTTCATCACCAAACTGTTCTTGGATGGTTGGGAGAAGTTGCTCTCTGAGGATGTTTTTGTACCATTCTTTATTCATGGCTGTGTTCTTAGGCAAAATTGTGAGTGAGCCCACTCCCTTGGCTTAGAAGCAACCCCACACATGAGTGGTCTCAGGATGCTTTACTGTTGGCATGACACAGGACTGATGATAGCGCTCACCTTCACCTTTTCCTTACTGTGCCTGCAGACGCACTCACACCTGCCTGCTGCCATTCCTGAGCAAGCTCTGCACTGGTGGTGCCCCGATCCCACAGCTGAATCAACTTTAGGAGATGGTCCTGGCACTTGCTGGACTTTCTTGGGCGCCCTGAAGCCTTCTTCACAACAGTTGAACCTCTCTACTTGAAGGTCTTGATGATCCGATAAATGGTTGATTTAGGTGCAATCTTACTGGCAGCAATATCCTTGCCTGTGAATCCCTTTTTGTGCAAAGCAATGATGGCTGCACATGTTTCCTTGCAGGTAACCATAGTTAACAGAGGAAGAACAATAATTTCAAGCACCACCCTCCTTTTAAAGCTTCCAGTCTGTTATTCTAACTCAATCAGCATGACAGAGTGATCTCCAGCCTTGTCCTCATTAACACTCTCACCTGTGTTAATGAGAGAATCACTGACATGATGTCAGCTGGTCCTTTTGTGGAAGGGCTGAAATGCAGTGGACATGTTTTTTTGGGATTAAGTTCATTTTCATGGCAAAGAGGGACTTTGAAATTAATTGCAATTCATCTGATCACTCTTCATAACATTCTGGAGTATATGCAAATTGCAATCATAAAAACTGAGGCAGCAGACTTTGTAAAAATTAATATTTGTGTCATTCTCAAAACTTTTGGCCACGGCTGTGTATATATATTTATATACACACAAACACACACACACACACACACGGGACTTGCATGGCTTGTATGATGGATGCTAAAAAGACCTTTATTTTGTTTTTTATGTTTATGGAAGGAGTCTCCAATATGAGTGCTTTGTAACAGTCGGAGATAAAGCTGTTTTCTGACACCTTCGAACAGAGGAGTTTTTGCGTTGCCATTTCTCGGTAACAAGACAAGCTGCATTTTTTTGGTCTTATTCATTTCAAAAGAATAGGAAACAGCTTGTTTTACAGATTTCACAACCTTAAATTTAACTATAAATGGACTAAAAGTATAATGTGTTGTTCTTTTATAAATTTAAAATTGTAATTGTTGATAAATTTTGGTACTGTGGTATAAGAGGACTAAAACACTTCAGGACATAACCTTATAGGAAAATAATCAAATTTGTGCCAGGTCACACCACACCATCCAGTCACTGATGCGTTTTATTTTTTCCCCCTCACCTGGACAGCCAAGTACACGATGCCAAGATATGCAGCAATACACAGCGCCAGCAGCAGGTCAAAGATGGCTGGTTTTACTCTGAAAGAATTTTGGAAGGAAGAAAGTGTGATGTTAATTACAACCATACATACACTTCAGTCTGAAAGAAGCTGTCAATGTATACAATGTTTATTACTCCTGAGGTGAAGGAATAATTGGAAGGCAACAATGTATGCATCCTAGGTGTTAGCAAGCTTCTGACTAAAATGTCACTTGGAGGAGTACATTTACAATTTTAAGTCAGTTGTCTGTCGTGTAACTAACACATATCTGTACATGTGGACAATATTAACTACAGAAGTACGGTATGGCAAATAATAAGTTAGCTTAACCCTACGTTATATTAAAACATATAACTTATCCTTTAACTCTCATTAAATGTGTATAGAGACAATATGAAGAAAATAAAGCTTGGAAAGAAGTAGGAGAAATCACTGGCGTGCCTGGTGGGTGTATGTAGCTAGTACAGTTAGCTTGCTTTGCTAATCTAATCTGAGAATGCAGCTTGTACGAAGCAGAGCCCATAATATAAATCACACAACCAATTTCATACTTACTGTGTTATTTATGTTATTGATGTTATTTAGTTATCTTGTTAGATTTAGAAGATACATATGCTGTATATTTTTGTTATTTAATTAACATATTAAAAACACATTAAATAATATATTTTATATATTTATTTATTTGTGGATTATACACTTCTCATCAGAACTTAGAGTACCACAGCGTACCTTGCTAGTTAGCTACCTAGCTACGTTCAACAAAAAGGGTTCTAGTTATGTTTAGCACCAGAGAAAATGGCTACCGCTAGATTGTAATCATCAAGTAAAGTAATGAAAAAACAAAATTTCACATGTGTGGTGAGAGAAACTTTATAATGTATGAGGACACTGAAAATCCCGAAACATGATGCATTTTTAGTTAAAATGCCATGGAGACCTTCTGCAGATGTGTCTTTGGTGTTGGATATTTACCTGTATGCATTCATCGTCTGCTTCAGCTGATCATAGAAGACAAACTCAGGATCCCTAGGAGAAAAGGTTTTAGAAAGTAAAATGTAAAAAGCTGTGTGTGAGTCAATGGGAGTTATACACACACACACACACACACGAACGACTGTGTGCCATCATGCTGAGCTGCTCGTTAAACGTACCTCTTGTCGGCTTTGACAAAATGCCTCTTGACGTCTTTGAGATAGCGGCCGAAGTAATACTCCAGGGTGCTGACCACACTACTGTCTTTATCCACCAGCTGGGCGGCACGAGGCTGAGCGCTCAACCAGTCGACCAGAGAGAGCAGTTGATCCTCCTGCACCTGCTAATTACAGCATGTATGATGTGATGTGGTGAACCAGAATGCATGTTTTCCAGCTGAATCACCAGTTAAATGAATGTTCATTTGCCTACTGCATTACTGTAAATATATAGTGGCTGCTGGGAATTTAAAACTAGCTATCTGAAATGATTTACCATGGGCTATCGCTGTAATTTCTCCAGGATAAACAAACCTAAAAAAAATTGAATCCACAAGTACAGAGACTTTGTAGAAAACTGGTATAAGAGCAAGGGCTGATGGAAATGAGCAGTTCCAGATAGATGTTTTGTTTCTGTTGGTGCTCAAGATCAGTACTTTGAGGTAGGCAGAACTAGCAGCATTTGTTCTTTATGATTTGTTAACCAGTGTGAAACATTAAACACACACACACACACACACACACACACACACAACCATAAAAAGACTAAGGCAGAAATCTTGGTATTCTTACAGAGTCAGTTCTTACTGAGTTTAGCTTTTATACTACACATGACTGGAAAAAACATCCTGAAAATATCACGTGCTCTAAATTGAACTATTTTTAAATCTGGGTTAAAAACTTTTCTGTTTTTCTTGTGTCTATCTTTGAGCACTTAGGACTTGCACTTTATTTTCTGCAATTTATTTATTTATTTTTAACTAGTGATGGCACCACTACGATACCACATTTGCTTTTCCGATACCGAAACCTTCAAGTTTCAGCTGGTATCCATCTGACAGTTGTTTCTTTAACTAATAAGCTTTAAAATATTTTTAACTGAAGCAAAAAAAGTATACATAGCCAAAAACACAACTTAATTTGTATATCAATTTATCTTTTCTGCTTATGTAAAATATTTTAATTTCATTACAATAAGGACTTTCATTATTCTTCTTGTTACTGCAGACTAAATGTAAAACCGCTTCATCAACAAGCCAGTCATCAACATCTTTCATGCTGATGGAAAAATAATACGAACTAGAACCCAAGTTCTTCTGGCAGGTTCGTGCTTTTAATGCTGTGTGCTGAAACAACTAAATCAAATTGCAAAACAGACTCTCGATGCTAGAGCTGACAAGAGATGAGCCATGAGTTACACTTACCATTTGCTCTGTGAAGATCTCCAGATCTCCATTAGTGCCCTGTGGGGTTCACATGATGCTGTTAATCCAGTGTTCACTTTACTTCATCTACACAGTCTGATATAAATCACTGATAAATACACTGACTAAATATCAGTCAACTACATTAATGTGTATTACACCACAGCTCGAATTTTGGATTCTGATTGGTCAGAAGATGTTGACTGATTTTCTATAACAGCAGCTCAGCTGTCAGTAGTGCAGCTGCAAATCACCAATTTATATTAACACGCTCGTTCTAAAACGTTACAGTTTAATTTACAGGGACGTGTACGGCACTTGACATTCTATATAAACGGATTTTGAGCAGGTGGTGAAGTTTTCTGTAAGGAGAATTTATTTAATATTAATGGAAGGAGTCTCCAGCGTCAACGCTTTGTAACAGAGGTAAAGGCTGTAACTTTTTGGGCATCTTCTGTGTTTTATTCCTGACTTGAAACTTGAGGTCCAGGATCTGATCAGAATATGCAGACAATACAAAAAATGCTCACATCACCCAGTCGTTGTTTATTTAAACCATTAACAAATTACTGCAGTTTAGTTTGAACAGTTAGATGTTATTTGTAATCCATGTATGCAGTATACTGAATCTCACCTTCTTTAAAGAATATTTTCAGACATCAAATAATCAGCCTTTAGCAAGAGAAAAGTGAATTTCTCAGTGACATACCTGCTGCAATTTGTGAATTATAGTCAAGAAATCTATAAACAGCTTCCTCACCTTCTCGGTCAGATTGTAAACGACTCGCGCTAGAGCCTCTGCGATCAGTTTAGTGTTCCTACTGAGCTTCTTCAGATCTACATGAGTCCTAGACACACACAAACACCCTGCATTAGCTCATTACGCAGGTAAACAAATGGATCGATGAGACGACAGAGACCGTCACTGACCGCATGTCCATGATGGAGTTGCGCATGGAGCTGCGGTGGCTCTCCAGGTGCGAGAGCGTGAAGGCGGGAAGGCGGCGGATCCCGAAGCGCTCGTGCTCCCACGCCAGGGTGTCGTCAGCCAGGTTGATCTTCTTATGCACCATGGAGAACTTCAGCTCCGGGTACTGCTGAGATACAATCTGACAGGAGAATAAAGCAAAGGATGATGAGGATTGGACATTTAGTTTAAAACCAAATGTACAGAAAATTCCTCTTGCCCAAAGACTTAGTTTTTCATAGAGAAACAAGACCAATGTCTTTTTTGCACTCCACAGGCAAGCAGTTAGCGGTGTGCTTGTGTGTGTGCGAATGCGTGTTACCGTTTGCAGCTCTTGGAGCAGAGCGTGCTGAGGTGTGCCTTCTTTAGGAGGTTTAGACACATGCAGGTAAAGACTGTCCCCATTTCCGACCGTGTCCAAACACAAGACGAATGCCACGTTATCCTGCAGGAGACTGGACTCTAACAGAGATGTATAAAATAATAAAAAAATAAACAATAATTTTTTAAAAAACATTACACATAACTATACACAGATAAGAAGTACTATGCGTCATTCATTAATAAATATAAACATCGTGTAATCATCCACAGACAAACTGCTGTGGTATAAAAGAAATAAAACAATTTGTGACATGCTGTTACACTCTGTCACTGACTATTTTCCTATAAAAGAACGACGCAGTGTTTAATTTCTTAAATATAGTATGTGTACTCACCTGTGTGGTCCAAATTATCCTCTAGCCACCGTTTAGTGCCCTGATAGTTAAACTTCCCTCCTCCAGACAAGAAAAACAGCAGGTTATACCTACAAGAACAAGAAAGCCTGTACACATGAGAATCTGAAGGAATATTTCAGATCGTATTTTATTTCCTGAAGAGCTGACACTGATTGAGTGGATTTTTCTACCCGGCATGAGTCCGTTTGTGAGAGTAGAGTCTAGAGAAGAGTCGAGCAAGCTCCAGGAGCACAGCTACGCCACTGCCGTTGGAGTCAGCGCCGTACGACAGCCACTATCACCACACATGCACACACAAATCAAAAAAGTAAGCATTTTGTATATTACGTACAGTACTGAGTGGCTTAAAGGAAAACTCCACCCAGAAACACATTAAGTATGTTTAGACTGAATTATCTGCGATGTGTTTAAGTACATACGAAGTATTGGTGATAACAAAAACTGGACTTGCAAAATGCAATGCGGTTCTACAACGTAAGTGCTGAGCGTTAAGGGGACGTGGCCAAAACCACCTCGGTTTGGATAGGCAGTGATCTACGTTATGACAAGCATGATAATTTTGACTGATGCTTGGACCCCTCTCTGCTGCACTGGTCTCTTTAGGGAGACATCAAAAACTTTTTTAAATAAAATAAATTCTGGATGCCACTGGATGTCATATATTAATTATAAACACTGATACACAGGTTGCTGATGTCAGGGTGAATTTTGCCCTTTGGTTTAATAAATCAAATGTTATGGGTTTTTTTTAATTATAAACAAAATAAAAAAGTTGACTGCGCTGCAGACAATAAGCATCTTGTTATTATTCAGTTTTAATTTCACAATTAAACTCTACCGGTAATTGTTTTATTCAGTCTAAATCTGTTTTATGAAACAAGCAGCTCATTAATGTTGCCAAAGTATTTTTTTAAAAACGTAATCTATCACATTACTGAGAACATATCATATGATAACATAACTCCTCACCGGAGCCACTCCAAAAGAGTCGTAGTGAGCCACAAGGACGATGGTGGGCAGATCTTCTCCTCCTGCTCCTGCTAGTTTACCCTGAAAACCATAAACAACAGTAAGACAAGCATTGTAATGATGGCATAGGATCATCAACTGATTATTGAACAAAAAAACAAACCAGGCTGACCCCATATTAAGTCCCAAAATTATATTAGTGGTCCCACTAAAGGCTCTAGGACTGAGTAAGGCCTAATTTCACCACCAATATGGAAGATCAAACTTCTGGTCCCATATACAGCTGAAGAAGAAAGCTCACCTCCAGGCTGGTGATAGCCCAATCGCTCACAGCTTTACTCTGAGCTCCACTCGTCACCATCTGGAATCCGTTTGCAGTGGCAGAGTGCAGAAGCACTGGATATAAGAAAAAAATATATGATTAAAATTCACACCAGAAACAAAGACCAAACTGTGGAACATCCAGCTTAGCATGTGTTTGTGATGAAATCATGAGATTTCAAGGAAACTGGGGAAAAATGCATGCAGGAGGAGGAGGAGGAGGAGGAAGAGGAAGATAAAGAGGAGGAAGAAGAAGAGAAATAAGAAGAGGAAGACAAAGAGGAAGAAGAAAAGAAAGATGAGAAAGAAGAGAAACATGAATATGAAGAAGAGGAGGAAGGGAAAAAGAACAAGAGAGTAGAAAAGTCTTGAAAGAGGAAAAAATGATGAAGAGGAAGAGAAAGAAGTGAAAGAAGAGGCAAGAAGAAGAAGAAGAAGAAGAAAAAGAGGAAGACAAAGAAGAGGAAGAAGAAGAATTAGAAAAGCACATTAATTTAAACCTGTGATGTCCAGTTGCACTACTCTCAGAGCTGCTGTTACAGAAAATTAATCAACACCTTCTGACCAAGCAGAATGTAGAATTCAACAGCGTCGTAAGCTGGATGACATGAGGTACCTTCAGCCGCGGAGAAGGAGCCCTGTGAGGCAGAGGAGACCTGTGTCTGGGTGTAAATAGACAGCAGCTCATCATCCTCGACAGCAAAGTAAACAGGAATGATGGTCTCTGTGGCCATCAGCTCCGGCTCCAACTCCATGAACTGCTACAGGGAGAGAAAAAAGAGAAAAAAAAAAAAAAAAAGAAAAAAAAAAAAAAAAAAAAACACACTACACGTTTGCTACATGTTAAGTCTCTCAACAAAGATGATAAGTTGATTCTGAGCTCTTACTTGCACAATGTCCTGGGGCATTGTGGACATGTTCTTGGGGAGGATGATGACGACGGCCCCCGCAGACTGCCGGAGAGCCTTCTGATATTTCTCATAGGAGAAATCAGCCAGTCGCATCATCACGCAGCGACGGCTTAGCACCTCCGCCTCCACAGTACGGGCTTCAGTGTTCAAAATTGCATTCCTCGATCCTGCAAACACAGCGCTGTCAGTGGGAAAATACCAACTAATAATAACATTGTGATTACATACAGTCAACTGCAAAATTACTGGCCCCCTTAATGAACACAGCAAAATAAATTACACTGCATCTGTTCCTGCAATGTCGAACCAGGTTAAGGACATTTCTAGAGCATCTTGGACCTTCTTCAGAACATTTAAAACTGCTTTTCACTTCAGACCACAGCATTTCAACAGGGTTCAATCCAGAGACGGAGCTGTGCCACAACCATTGCACTGTTTCGGATGCATGCTTGGAGACTTTATCTTTTCAATGATCCATTTATGACCAAGCGTTAACCTTCTGGCAGAGGCAACCAGGTTTTGAGTTAAAATATCCTGGGACCCTGCTCAATTCATGATACTATTAATCTTTCCTAAAGCGCACAGAACACATTTTTCTTTTATCAAATATTCATGATGCTGTCAAAAACAAATCAGTTTTTGTGTGTTTCGATTTAATATGTTAGAAAATAATTTTTGTTAAATACAAAAGTGCAACATACAAAAACGGACTGCAAATACAATTTCGTGTACTTTAAATGTTATTTACGGGTGTCAATTACTATTACTCACTAGTCCCTATGAGAATTAAACGGGGAAAAAAAACAAAGTTATAATAACTGAATAAAATAACCTTTGCATGGTCAGTTGAAGGGTGCCAATATTTATGTATCTGACTGTACTGTATCTCTCTATGCTTGTATATGACAGTGTACGTATTTAGCGTTGTAAGAACAACATTAGATCAATGTTTTTTTCCCGTTTTTAAGCCAGCTGCGGGTTTATTCTTAATGTTTTAATTAAATATTGTCGCAATGCTAGTCAGCTACCAGCAGCTAACAGCTACTAGCTAGCATACTTAGCATTTAAATAACAAGCTGGCGGACTTTTATGTAGTGTATTTGCAAGTGGACGACCCACACATGCGCCAACCAAACCTATCACACCCGCGTTCCTTATAATATTTAAACAAAGCCAAATACAATGAAAGTGTTATACAGTGCTAAGAGGAGGTGTGTACCGTAGTTCTGTCCCTGTAGGTCATACTGCTGCATGCGGTACACTGTGAATTCATGCGCCGCTTCAGCTGGGAGCGGAGACACCAGGATCAACACTGCAGGCAAAAACACGATAATCGTCAGCGGAAAGGACGATTTCAGCATGTTATCAAACACCTCGCTCGCCTCCTCGAACATGATGGGGAAAAATCACGAAATCCGCTTTAGGAGAAACCAGGAACAATGAATGAAATCCGTAACAAAGTGACAGCTCTCGGCTCCAGCGCTAAACGGTCTGCCTGAAGGACCCAGGATTTTTATTCCGGCAATTTCTCCGGACACCTAAACTGCACTCCAGTACTGTTTTCCAAAGGCTTTTACACAATTTCGTGCTGTTCTACTAAAATAATCATACAATGGAGTGGAATGATAAAGCCGAGTTAACATTAACACCCCGAAGTTTCTATAACAGCACAACCCGATTTTTTTCTTCTTCTTATATCACAACAATTTGGCAACGATTCGTAATTTTAACAGTTTATAGTTACATTTAATGTTGTGGAACGTCCAAACAGGTTAGTTCCTGTTCTCACCAACGTTATAGCAGCTAGGCTATAAACAGTCCTTCACTCACCTGCCCATCTTTTTGTCTGTCTAAGACACTGCTGGAACACAGGTTTGGCCATAAAATATGAGCTTTTCTGTTTGTTCTACCAGCTTTCACCACCAGAGGGAAATAAATGATTATAAATAGCTCATTGTGCGTTTTATTCTTCACTACAGAGGAGAAATATTCATAAACATAGTCATCTGTTTATGTGTACTACCAATATGGTGTAAGAGATTTCCACTAATTTTAATACAGAAGAAGCCTTTATTTGTCACATGTACATTATAGCACAGTGAGACTTTTGATAGCACAGTGAGATTTTTTTTCTCTCTCTCTCTCTCTTTTTGCATATCCCAGCTTGTTTTGGGTCAGAGTGCAAGGTCAGCCATGACACAGCACCCCTGGAGCAGAGAGTAAGGGCCCAACAGTGGCAGCTTGGTGGTGCTGGGGCTTCTGGTCAGTAACCTAGACCCTTAACCATTGAGCCACCACTCCTACACTGTGTGATAAATAGTCACATTAGTGAATAAATGCTGGCTCTCTTTCTTAGTCAGACAGGAAATGGACAGATAAATGGATGAATATATCTATGAATATATTGATGAGAAGGAAATAAGTCAATCAAGTGTATACATTAACCAAGCAAAAAGCATTTAGCAAAATATATCATTTTGTATGCAGAGGGCATGGTCATGTGTACTGCTAATGGACTAAAGTTCCATCATGTATTTTCTGAAATTTATGTGACAGCAAATTCTATGTCAGGAATTTGGAAGTTATTACAATTAACTTAATGTGTAAGACTGTAAAGGTGTAGTTTGACAAAACATTACACAGTCTAGTCGGTCAAAAGTGACATTTTCTTCTAAATTTTGTATTGAAGTTGCAAAGAAAATGTGTTTTACAAGTAATTACACACTCACCTTATCATATTTGTTTCAATAGCACACATTTGCCTAGTTAGTTTTTATCCATTTATAGTTACGTTTAATGTTGTGGACGTCCGTGAAACAAGGTAGTTCCTGTTCTCACGTACATTACAGCAGCTACAAACAGTCCTTCCCTCACGTTCTCTCGAAGTTAACATGACAAAAAAGCACAGCTTTTTTCAACTTCACCAAATCAACAATTACACCCATTTTTAAAATCCGTTTATGTGGCGCATATTTACCGCTGTGTTACATCACCTTTCCTTTTAATTACACTTTTTACTCATTTGGGAACTGAGAATACTAATTGTGGCAGTTTTGCAAGTGGAATTTTTGCCCATTCTTGCTTGATACAAGACTTCAGCTGCTCAACAGTCCTTGGTCACCATTGTCTGATTCTCCTCTTCATGATGTGCCATAGGAGACAGATCTGGACTGCTGCCAGGCCAGTCAAGCACACACACTCTGTGTCTACGAAGCCACACCGTTGTAGCACGTGCAGAATGATGCCTGATACTTTCCTGCTGAAATAACCATGGACTTCCTGGGAAAAGATGTTGTCTTGATGGCAGCATATGTCTCCCTAAAATCCCAATATATGCCTCTGCGTCAATGGTACCTTCACACATATGCCACGGGCACTGACGCACCCCCATACCATCACAGATGCTGGCTTTTGCACCTTTCGCTTATAACTGTCTGGTTGGTCTTTTTCATCTTCGGCACGGAGAACTCGAGGTCCATTTTTCCCAAAAACAAGCTGAAACGTGGACTCATCTGACCACAGCACACATTTCCACTGCCTTTCAGTCCATCTGAAATTAGCTCAGGCCAAGATAATTTTGCATAGAGTTGATGTGTGGCTTCCTCATTGCATAATAGAGTTTCGGGTTGCATTTCTGGATGCAGCGGCAGACGGTGTTAAGTGACAACGTGTTTCCGAAGTTCTCCCGAGCCCATGTGGTTATATTTATCACAGTAGCATGACAATTTCTCAGGCAATGCCGCCTCAGGGCTCAAAGATCACATACAGTCAACAGTGGTTTCTGGCTTTGCCCTTTATGCGATGAGATTTCTGCGGGTTCCCTGAGTCTTTTCACAATATTATGCACTGTAGATGGTGAAAGACCTACATTCTTTGCAATCTTGCATTGAGCAATATTCTTTTTGAACTGACTGACAATTCTCTCATGAAGTTTGGCACAAAGTGGTGAGCCATGACCCATCCTTGCTTGCAAAGACTGAGCTTTTGGTGGATGCTCCTTTTATGCCCAATCCTGATACCAATTAACCTGATCCTCCAAAATGGTGTTACTTGAATATTCTATAAACTTTTCAGTCTTATTTTGCCTTTGTCCCAACTTTTTTTTGAGTGTGTTGCAGGCATCAAATTCTAAATTTGTTTATATTTACAAAATTAAGTTGGACAGTGAAAACATTGAATATCTTTTCTTTGTACTTTTTTCAGTTAATTAAAGTTTCAAGAGACTTGACAAATTGCAGATTTTGTTTTTATTGCATTGTAGAAAAAATCCCAACTTTTATGTAAATAGGGTTAGTATATACATTTTTAAATAGACATTCCTCTATATACACAAGTTCACACTTCACTTCTGGTCTTGATTGTTGTTTCAGATGACATCAAGCCTCGGCCGGTTGATGGAGGCATGTGCACAGAGTGTGTCCTGCTTCCTGACTACTCTTTCACATCTATTTCCTCTGCTCACAGAACACCATGTTGTCCATTAGCACAGGAGATCAGTTTCATCACATCAGGTTTAGAAATCTCCAGAATGTCAGCATAAGAGAGCTTGTTGATGGCCTCCTGACTTCCCAGTCTTACAGAGATGAATAGGAGTGAAGGAACATTACGTAAGTGAGTTTTTTTTAGCCACTACTTTCAAGTGTTTCAAAATCGAAAGTAGAATGAGGAAAAAAATGCTTTAAGTACAAACTAAGAAAATTTTTCATTTTTAAAAAATGTTTAAACAGCAGGATTGCATTATTTAAAACTGCACATCATACTTAGTGATATAGTAAGTGAACAGGTCATCAATATATTTAATAGGAAAATAATCAACGAGTTACTGTTAGCACCTCAAAGCTGGTTATTTTCCAATAACAGCACATCCAAAACTGTTTTATTCCTCTTATACAACAGCAATTTGCCAGTGAAAATTTTTATTAGTTGAAGAATGACATAATTTTTATCCATTTATAGTTACATTTAATGTTGTGGAACATCCCTGAAACAAGTTAGTACCTGTTCTCAATTACATTATAGCAGCTATAAACAGTCGTTCCCTCACCAGGCCTCTCTTTTTTCTCTCTCTTGAAGTTAATAAAACGCAGCTTGTCATGTTACCGAGTAACCACAAAGCATAAATTCCTCTGTCCTGAAGATGTTGGAAAACTTATCATTACAGCTTTAGTTCTGACTGTTACACTGGAGACTCCTTCCATAAATGTTAAACAAATGTCTCCTTACAGACAATTTTTCCACATCAAAGACTTTTTAATTTGTTTATGTGGACCATCCACCTGAGCTGTTACTGTGACAGAGTGTTCAAAAAGTTCCAGTTTTGTTTCATTGTTCCACAGAACAGAATCCCAAAACTTCTGTGGCTTATTTATATGATTTTGAGCTGACTTTTCTTTTACTTTTGGGTCAGTAGTGGTGTACATCTTGGAGTTCTGGCAGGTAAACCTTCTGCGTTTAGTACGCACCATACTGTGCTCACTGAAACCTCAGTGACTTTTGCAGTCACTCGAGGGTTTTTCACAACCTGCCTTCTCAGAAATCTGGTTGCAGCCATTGATAGCTTCCTTTTTCTGTCCTGTCCAGGTATTTCATGTATTCCAGTTCAGGTATTTCATGTGTTCCAGCTCAAGCACACCTAGTGCAACTAATGAAGCCCTTGATTAGTTACATCGGGTGTGCTTGAGACAACACCTATTTTGCATATTTGTGCTGTTGTGCTGTCTATTCAGGGGGTTGAATAATTTTGAAACTGGAGAAGTCATTATAAGTTTCATTTTCAGTTGAATTTGGGGAAACCACTTTAAGCATTCGTTGTGTTGAACTATTTCAATTGCTTTTGTTTGATCTGTTCATTGAAAATAGCTGAAAATCTGTAAATTGTGACAATAAACCTAATTTGCAATGGGGGTTGAATCATTTTTATTGCAACTGTATGTACAATGTTAATGTATAAGTAGCAGATGTCTATACACTATATAGATATTATCACAAACTGTTAATGTCTGTTCTTAAGATTTTTAATGTTTTCAATCATTTGTAAGTTTTGACACGTTTGTTACGTGTAAGCTATTTTTATTTATTTTATATATTTTCTATTTGATTTCCACCTAGACTACAAACAATCATCGATCTCTGACTGGTGACAGAACCGATGAGGCCTGCTATTTGTACTTGATGTTAATATACACTTTGCATCTTTACATAAACTATATATACTTTACATCTGTACATCTTTTGGTTATTTATTTATCTATCTATTTATTTATTTATTTATTTATTTATCTGTTTATTTATTTATTTATTTATGCGGTTCTTACTTTTTTTTTCCTAATGTGGGGCATCACAACAGCTTCATGGATTAATTCTGACCATGTAACTTTTTTACTCCTATTAAAACAAGGTCTACAAAGGTGTGTGTGTGTGTGTGTGTGTGTGTGTGTGTGTGTTTGTGTGTGTGTGTGTGTGTGTGTGTGTGTGTGTGTGTGTGTGTGTGTGTGTGATGCATATGCATGGATTGGCTGCTTGTCAAAGATGTTCTCCAGCAGTAGCCCTGGGTTTCCCGGGTAGGTTCTGGATTTACCGCAGCCCTGGACTGGAAAAGGGATTACGGAAAGGGAATGAATAATTCATCTGCTTCTGGGTAAACACCTGCTGTTTCCGTATCACATTAAGACACAGTGCTTGTCTTTTATCCATAAACATCATCCATGGAGAGGGGCACGGTGGCTTAGTTGTTAGCATGCTTGGCTCACACCTGCAGGGTTAGGGGCTCGACTCCCACCTCCACCTTGCATGCGCAGAGCTTGCATGTTCTCCCTGTGCTTCAGGGGTTTCCTCCCCCAGTTCAAAGACATGCGTTGTAGGCTGAATTCTAAATTATCCATAATGTGTGTGTGATTGTGCTCTACAATGGATTGGCACCACATCCAGGGCTTTGTGCCCCAAGTTATCTGTTAGAGAACCCCTCGCACACGAAGTCGCTCACTAAGCGAACGGCTGACTCCCAGAGTCGTTCGCTGCGTGAACACTTCTGCATTCCACGCTTCGCGCTACTACGGAGAGTAGCGCAAGCTCCATTCACAAACTCCGCTGGACTGAATCGCTCATAGATTCCCGCTTTGTTTACATCACCATGTGCTTCTGTTTTGGTTCACGTCATGTCTCCGCCTCCTTATGTTCATAGGTTCTTTGCTTTTTGGGTTTACGTCATGTCTCCGCCTCCTCGTGTTCATTGGTTTTCAGTCCTTGTTTATTCTGTGTATTTAAACCTTTTCCTGTTTCCGCCTAGACGTGGAGTATTAGAGTAAATTTAAGCATGTGCTGTACGCCTGCTACCTTCTCGCCCGCTCTCGCCCATAGCCCTTAGCCCATAGATCATGTTCATAGACCATAGCCTAGTCTCGTGCGTTTGCTTTGTTTTGTTTTGTTCTCATGTTCTGTGCACTGTGGATTTATGCCTCGCTTATTTTGGATTATACCCGTTCCTGTTTCTTGTGGATTATTATTGGTTTTTGACTGTGATTCTCTTTTGTGTTTCCCCTATTTCTGTAAATAAAATAACCTTCTCCCCAGTGATTGCATCCTGCCCTTCCTGTGTCGACGTAACATTATAGGGGATAGGCTCCTTACGACCCTGTGTAGAATAAGTGGTAGAAAAAATCAATGGATGGTTCATCCTTGGAGTTAATTTGCTATTTTTATTGGATTTGTTTTCAATTTTTATCTTCACAGGGAACTGGATTGAGATGGATGTGGGTTGATTCACATGTCATAATGTCAGAACAATTAACTTGTAGACGGTGAGTGATACAGCTCTTGGTGCTCCAATTCAAAGACGTAATCCTAGCTAACAATTTTAGGTAACCAGATTTTTTTTGGTTTAAAGAATTTTATAAATGTTCGTACAACATCTAACTTGGAGCATTTTGTGTGCAACCTTCTAATAAAATTTGAATGTTTTAAAAAATAAAAAAAAATTACCATCACTATTATTTATGTCTATAGGGCAGTGGTAGCACAGTGGTTAAGACGCTGGGCTACTGATCGCAAGCTTGTGAGTTCAAATCACAGCACTGCCAAGCTGCCACTGTTGGGGCCTTGAGCAAGGGCCTTAACCCTCAATTGCTCTGTTGTAAATGAGATGAATGTAAGTCGCTCTGGATAAAGGTGTCTGCCGTAAATGTCTGAACCATAATTTTTTTCTCTTTTTATGCTATATTTGTTACGACACGTGGTGTGTAGTAGAATGAGGGAGTCAGGATGCAAGCGCAGGGGAAACGTCAGTTTAATAGAACCAGGAAGTTCAAAAATAAGTGAACACAAAAAACACCATCAAACATAAATTCCCGAACAAAAGAGTAACAATGATCCAAAATAATAATGTACTTAGCCGAAGAGGCAGTAATCCAAAAAAGAAACACAGTAATCCACAACGGGTAGTAAATCCAGAAAACACAGGGAAAACTACGCTAGGCTAGGAGGTGGTCTGGAAACCACGAAATACGAGCTAAGGGATAAGTACACGAGGCTAGAAAGGTGGTCTGGAAACCACGAATTACGAGCTACGGAAATAAACGCGCAAGGCTAGGAGGTGGTCTGGAAACCACGGAAAAAGAGCTAAGGGAAAAACGCGCCAGGTTAAACACATCTAAGCTAAACTAATACTCCGCCCTGAAGCGGAAACGGAGCGGCGTATTTAAACACACATAAATCACATGTCCCAATCCACAACACCTGACATCAATAAACATGAACAAATGAGAAATGAGGAGGCGGAGAAATGACACGAGCGAAAACATGAACGCACATGGGGAAACACAGGAGGCGGAGACATGACGTGAACAAAAACATGGGAACACATGGCAGAGGTAAACAAAACATGAGTTCATGAATGAAACGTCCATCGGAGAGTTTTTGAATAGCGCTGGAACGCGCGCAGTGGAATGCGGAAGTATGCCACTCGTTAGTCTTTGCAGCGTAGCGAGAGCTGGAGGAGACGAAACCTAACAGAGCCCCCCCCCAAGGCGCGGCTCCCGAAGTGCCGCAAGTTCCATCCACTTTGGTGGACCTGGGCCCCTGGGCAGGATCCTGACCTCTGCCCTCCAGGACCTGAGGCTGGTCCAGTGTCCCGAAACCAGAGCAGAGCGTGTCGGGTTTTCCTTTGGAACTTGGATGAGAACTTGGACGAGAACTTGGACGAGAACTTGAACCGATGCCTGGTCTGGATCTCGGAGCTGTGCGTGACCTGGTGCTGGGCCTGGATCTCAGAGCTGCGCGTGAGCTGGTGCTGGGCCTGGATCTCGGAGCTGCGCGTGACCTGGTGCTTGACCTGGAGCTTGACCTGGTGCTTGACCTGGAGCTTGACCTGGTGCTTGACCTGGTGCTTGACCCGGAGCTCGACCTGGAACCAGGATCGGAGTCAGCTCTGGAACCAGGATCGGAGTCAGCTCTGGCACTTGGATCAGGGACAGCTTTGGCACCTGGATCAGGGACAGCTTTGGCACCTGGATCAGAGACAGACTTTGAAACAGACTCGGAGACAGACTTGGAAACAGATTTTGAGAAAGACTTGGAAACAGACTTCGAGAAAGACTTGGAAACAGACTTCGAGACGGACTTGGAAACAGACTTTGAGACAGACGTGAAAACAGACTTCGAGACAGACGTGGAAACAGACTTCGAGACAGACTTGGAAACAGACTTTGAGACAGACTTGGAAACAGACTTCGAGACAGACGTGAAAACAGACTTCGAGACAGACGTGGAAACAGACTTCGAGACAGACTTGGAAACAGACTTCGAGAAAGACTTGGAAACAGACTTCGAGACAGACGTGGAAACAGACTTCGAGAAAGACTTGGAAACAGACTTTGAGAAAGACTTGGAAACAGACTTTGAAACTGGACAGAGAACTAGGTTAGACCCAAAACCATAAACAAAATCAAAAACTTGGTTGGAAACAGAGTTGGAAATTAAATTGGAGACAGGGCTGGAGACAGGGATGGAAATTAAATTGGAGATAGGGCTGGAGACAGGGCTGGAAATAGAGCTGGAAAATAAATTAGAAACAGCTTCTGAAACTGGACTGGCTGCAGAACTAGAAAAGTAATTAGAGACAGTAGAGGATACAGTGGAGGAGACAGGGGAGTGAGCTGGGCTGGAAACGGAGCTGGAACCGGAGCTGGGAGTTAAATCAGCCTCTGAACTGAGAAGTAGAGCAAAAACATATCCAGAAATTAAACCAATGTAGCTAGCAACTAAATCAGGAACTGGACTAGGAACTGGACTAGGAACAGGGTCGGAACCTGGACTTGGACATGGAACTGGACTATGTAGCTAGCAACTAAATCAGGAACTGGACTAGGAACTGGACTAAGAACAGGGTCGGGACATGGAGCTGAACTAGGAGCTGGACTAGGAACTGGACGAGGAACTGGACTGGAACTGGGAACGGGAGCAGGACTGGGAGCAGGACTGGGAACAGGATTGGGAGCAGGACTGGGAACTGGATCAGAAATTGGCCTTGGAATAGGGCAAAAATCTGGACATGGACTTGGACATGGACTAGAATTAGGGCAGGAACCTGGACATGGACTTGGACACGGAACCGAACTATAGCAGGAACCTGGACCTGGACTGGGACATGGACTAGGACTCGGACAGGAACCTGAACATGGACTCAATTTTGCGCTAAAACATGGGCTAGGACTTGGAACGGAGGTCATCCCTTGGACCTCGGACATGGACTGGGCTTGAGAAGAGGCCATCCCGTGGGCCTCTGACATGGACTGGGCTTGAGAAGAGGCCATCCCGTGGGCCTCTGGCATGAACTTAGCTTCGGAGGAGGTCATCCCGTGGACCTCTGACATGGACAGGGCAGGAGTGGAGGTTTCTTCTCGAACCTCGAACAAAAACATGAGAACACATGGCAGAGGTAAACAAAACGTGAGTTCATGAATGAAACGTCCATCGGAGAGTTTTTGAATAGCGCTGGAACGCGCACAGTGGAGTGCGGAAGTATGCCACTCGCTACTCTTTGCAGCGTAGCGAGAGCTGGAGGAGACGAACCCTAACAATATTGTTGTTTTGTTCCAATCTTGCACAACAAATACCCTACACAAGTCTATACAGTCTCTGTGTACATTATATCCATGACAATTTTCTAATGTTCTCTGGGTTTTTCTTGAGGAGATGTTTACTTAACATTTATGGAAGGAGTCCATTTATGTCAGTGCTTTGTAACAGTCAGAGGTAAAGCTGTAACAATAAGTTTTCCAAAATCTTCAGGACAGAGGAGTTTACACTTTGTGCTTTCTCCGTAACATGACAAGATGAATCTTTTGTCTTGTTATGATGTAAGTGTTAACAGGAACTAACTTTTTCTGTGGACATAACTATAAATGGATAAAAAGTATGACGTGCTGATCTAAATAATAAACAAATAAATAATATATTGTAATGGTTGGGAAACTACTTTATTATAAGAGCTATGAAACACTTTGGGATGTGTTGTTATTGGAAAATAATCTACTTCAGAGTGGAAATAGTAACTGCACTTCATCACACCACCTTGTGGTTGATTATTTTCCTATAGCAGCATGCTAAGGTGTTAAACCAGACAAACATTACAATCTCAGAAGTCACAATAATTGAAATATTTTACCGTAGCGGTAAATGACTCAACTTCAACCTGTACAGATAAACATACACCACTGTTTAAATCAAGTACATCGACATTGAAATTTTTGTATTCACTTCCAGGATAATTTCTGTACTTCCAAGCTTTGTGTCTCAAAGGAGTGGCTGAACATTGGCGCCATAAAAACCCAAACTTGTTCTCACGCACAGAGAGCACAGGGCGAGCGATTGACTCAGACAACGATAAACACAAACAAATTGCAGCAGGTCTGAAATATGTAGCGTGGGCCTGGCAGACAGCGAGCTCGGTGAACAGGCAAAGGAGTGAAAGTAATTAAACTCCCACAGCGAAGTGTGTGACTGACTGGTGAAAAGAAAGAGCTCATTCACATAAGCAGGAGTAGGAAGTATGCTCTGGGTGACTGACTCGTAAACGCGAATCTCCCTCGAGGGCCGCTTAAGGTCAGCATTAGGCTCCTGCTCATTACACTCTATATCCACAGCCAAGACCTGTTGTTTCAAAATCAGTACAATTTTGTCAAATTAGTGTTCTCAAATAATATGAGGGTGCTTCATTACACAAAGCACACTTTTGTATTGTTAAGTGATGTTAAGTGTAATCACAGTGTAATTTTAGTCATACAAAGTCAGTTCTTAGTCAATTCTGAAGTACATGCTGACATTCCTGACATGTTTTTACCATAATCATGCCTTTTTTTTTACTTAACAGTAACATGCTAAGCAGCTAACTCAGACTCTTTAGCTATCATGTGCGTAGTACCCACATTTTGCTGAAGCCTAGCAACCATCTTCTCACAATCACTTGAATGGTGAGTGTATCATGTGTTGTCAAAGAACTCAAAGTCTGTTTTTATCATCAAAAACATTAGAGATGGAGCAAGGCATTAGTCATTAGGAGACAGCAATTAAAACTGCCTATACCACAGAGTGTCTGAAGTCTGGATTCTGATCGGTTTGAAGGTGTTGATTAATTTTCTATAACAGCGCTCATTCTACTATGTTATCGTCTCTATAGTAACAGTTCATTCACAGGAACTTGTACGGCCAGATGCACCTCATAAACAGATTTTTAAAAATGTGTGTAATCACTGATATAAGTTTTCTGTAAATAGACATTTATTTTTATATATTTTAGAGAGAGAGAAAAGAGAGGCTGGTGATGGAACAACACAACATTAAACGTGCACTTTTATACTTAGCCTATAGTTAACTTAGTTTAAACTTATTATCTAGTACACTTGTAGTAATACTTAGCTTAAAAATACTTATAGTACATATAATGTACTATAATAGGATAAAATGTATGATGTTCTTTAATAAATAAAAAAATTGTAAGTCTATGGTATTTTCTGTCATTTTCAGTAACTTTTACATCAAGCTTTGATAATCGATGGTAGTAGAATAGAAGTTTGATTGAATGAGAGCATTGTGATTCTCAAAGAAACACGCAATGCGAGTCTGTGAATGCTCCTTAATGAAAAACAACTCTCTAATTTCCGCCATTGTCTGGTTTTGCTCTGCTGTGTTGTTAAATCTCCAGTGAACAGCGAAGAAGATAATCGGCTGCAGCCTTCCATGCTCTGGAGATCTGCCTGAGTCTCGGAAAGAGTTTATATCAGGTCAGACCGTTCCACTGTGGCCTCTTAACTCCTGCCTTACAGCCTCGATTTGTCCCCAAAAATTAATTGTCATATTTTACATTCAGGCTTGTGATGGCTTTTAAAGAATTAGCTAAATGTATATTACGTGAATGGTCACTGATGTAAAATACTTTTTGGAATGATGGCAATAAGCTAGTTATTAAGGCCTGTTGAGCTGCATTGAGTGTGTTAGGACAGGATTCAAATGTTATGTGGTGGACCAAGAGGGAGGTTGATACTCAGGAGAGACACTTTTGTCATCAAGGCTGCTTCCATCAAAAAAGCAGAGTCACAATAAACCCTTGGCTTTTTAAAAATTTTTTTTACTACATTTATTTCTGCTACACTCTGAAATAAACCCATACACCCATTCACACTTTCTTATCATTCCATATCACCAGTACAATTGAATTGAATTTCTTTTAAAATTTAAAATCAGGAACTTGGAACTTGCCATGCCATAAAATAATTTTTCCTAATTCTCATTTCTGATGCGAACATTAACTGAAGCTCTTGACCTATATCTGCATGATTTATGCATTGTGTTGCTGCAACATAATTTGCTTTTTGGATAAAAGCATGAATGAGTAGGAATACATGTGTCCCTAATAAAGTGGTCTGTAAGAATAAAAGGTGGATTTTGAATTCTGGGTGAGAACGTTTCGTCATTCTCATCTATAATAATACAATGCGAACAAAAAACAAACAAACGAAAAAACAAGAAAGGTATTTCAACACAGTGAGAAACATCCACTCTGAGCTACTATAAGTCAGTGAATCCAGAGATTTATTTAGTACACTACTGAGACACTCTCTCCTCATTAGCCCTGCAGCAACATCAGGCTTATTCTTCCCATGTAGATACAAATCACTACCCGCTAGACTGGGTCTGATGTGCTGTAGGTCTGACAAACTGAGGACGTATTTATGCAGGAATGATGCCAGCATCAGGGATCCAGACTTAAACCTGTTAAACTGAAATCTGTGTGAACAGGAAATGAAACAACCATACAGCCTCCGATGGAGAAGCAGACCACATTGACTCAACTCCTTCTTTCCATGCGTGCTTGTGGTACTGATGTGTGTTTCATTGTGCATCACTGTTGATTTCTGGATTCTGATTTGGATAATAACATATGTGAGAACAGGAACTAACTTTTTTTGTGGACTTAAACAACGTTAAACATAACTATAAATGGACAGAAAGCATGGCGTTCAAATAATAATCACTGACAAATTACTGTGATATAAGAGGAATAAAATACTTCCAGGTCTGCTGTTATAGGAAAATAATCAACTACGGTGTGGTAACAGTAACTCTGCTTCTTCACATTGATTATTTTGCTGTAACTGCACAACACTGATTCTTAGTTTCTGTATTCAGGGAAAACAGTGTTTTCTCTACATTCTTGGGAGAATCATTCAGTCAGATATATATGTTTACATAAATATATATATATATATTTCTGCAGATGGTATGATCTATTTGATCCAAGTTTTACCTGCCGTTGCTGCCCATGATATATGACCTGAGCCAATTACATGGTGTCTCAGAAAGTTGTGATGAATTGCCTTACGTCAAGCCCCACCAATGTGCTGGCAGGCTGGAGGTGAACTCAAACTCAGAGGGAACAATCAGACTCACCAGCCAAAAGTAACAAGGTGCACTAACACAGCTCGCATCGGGGAATTCCTGAGCATCTACAGCCTGGATCTCCATGAGCTAGGATGATTTAGAATCATTTTGAGTGATCTGGGGTTTCAGAGACTGGGATAATATGTGGTTTCCTTGTCCCACAAACCTCATATCTGGCTGGCTGTATTAAAGTAAAAACCACCCACTCCTGAGACTTTTTGTCCCAAGCCATACCTCTACTCTGAGATACATCTGTTTTCAACTTGAAGCAGGAGGAATAAACAGAGACATCTCTGTCCATTTGTCTTTAAATATTCTGTTTTTCGTTAAAAACTTCCTTTTCTGACCTCTCCAGGGATGCCAGGTCGCAGTAAAATATCCATCTAAATTTCCAACTAAATTTCAAAAAGCCCAGAAAGTTCAGCCATTGGGAAAGGGAAACATGTTTCTTCTTTTTCTCAGTCATTACATGAGGAATTTTGTCACCATAGTGTGCACGCCTATTAGATTCACAGTATCTGCAATGCACCTTTTTATCATCATCTGATATAGAAGTTATCCACTCCATAATCCTGATTTCCATCACGCTTTGCAACTTTTCATGCTCTGCAGTATATCCAAAAGTTAAAAAGGAATGGTTCTGTACTCTGTAGATGCTGTCTGCATTTCACTTTTCTTTTGTCTGCCATAGCCTGTGCTTACAGAAAATGATTAGATTTAATTCCATTTATTTGCTTTAAACCAAAATCTTGGTGGCTGCCGATTATTTTTAAACTAGCCCAAAAATGTTTTTCCAGCTGAAACATTGTTCCAAAACTATCCCAATTTGATGAACAAAACCATGACCCTGGCAACCCTGGACCTCTCTAGCTTTCCCTGATCTGATGAGCTGCCTTCAGATAAATAATTTACATAAATGCATGTAATTGGTTAAACTACAATGGAGGATCTGCTACAATATTTTTAAAGTGCTCTGTGAAATACAATTCTGGGTCTGCATCTGGACCGCAGTCCCCCAGTTGACGACCCCTGATTTAGGGTTTTCTACAATTCCATGAACTCTGATCAATTTTTGTGATCTGGGGTTTCACAGATTTGAGACTAATTTGAAGTGTTGCAGGCTTGGGATCTTTGGGCTGACCTTATGTCTGATTTGAGGTAATCAAGAGTGATCTGAGGGTCTACAGATTAGGGGGATATGGAGTGATTTGGGGTAAACTGGTACTTCTCTGCACTAGGGTGATCTGAGGTGCTGTGGATTAGAAAGCTTGGGGGTGATCTGGAGTGTTCTGGGATTCCTGGTGTGATTTAGAATGCTCAGAGTTTTTAAGCCTGTAGTGATCAGAGCTGATTTGGGCTGGTCTGTTTCATCTGGATTAATTTGGAGTGATCTGGAGGTTTTGAACCCTGGGGTGATTCTGGCTGATTTGGTCTTGGACTTTGTTCATTTGGGATGAGTGGTGTTAACAAGCTGTCTGTGTGCTCTGTGTCATTCAGTCTTTGATGTAGTGAGGAAGAGTGGCAGCCAGATGTGGAACTCCATCTGAGGTCTAAAGCCAAGTGTTCAAGATGTGAAAATACAGAATGTTTATGAATATTTCGCTATACCTTCCAATATTAAATTCCACTTTACCACAGTGCTGTTGAATTCTCAGTTTGGATTTCTCAGAAGGTTTTAATAAATTTTCTATAACAGCAGCTCTGACAGCAGTTCAATTGTAAATCACATGTTAATATGATTTTTTATATATTAATGCACTCGTTCTAATATATTATAATTTCTTTATTAATGGCTCATTCACTGGGACTTGTACGGTTTGTAATCATTGATATGGTGAGGTTTTCTGTAAAGAGATGTTTATTCAACATTTATGGAAGGACTCTCCAGTGTCAATACTAATATCAGTCAATAAGTTTTCCAACACGTTAAAGTCTTCAGTTTTTTAGTCTATCTTTTTTTAAAGGAACCTGTCAAATATATTACAGTCAGTCTTTAGCAAATACATGAGGGTTCAAACTCCAGGCATTTAAAAGATTTTAATGAAATGAGACACAAAAACATTTGGACTGTATTACTTTTGTTATTTTCCTCCAGTATTTCCTTCTGTACAAAAGGGCAGCGATATCCATCAGGGCCAAACCATAACTCACCAAAAATATTTTCACTTACATCAGATCCTGCCTCTGAATCATGACACAGGCTGTCATCCTGTTAAAGTTGTGAATTAGAGAATGAACAGCTCTTTTTGGGGCTGCTAAGCTGGGTCTGTGAACAGAGTGAGTCTGATTGGCGCTGAGTGTGGGCAGCAAGCCTGGGCATCGGCCACATAGCACACAGGCCTCCAGTGGGCACTGCATGGTGTGTGTGTGTGTGTGTGTGTGTGTGTGCGTGCATAGTTATGAGTGTGTGTTTGGATGGTAGGCATTTTTCCGAGCAACAGACATGGCATCCCAACAACCACAGTCCACACTGAAAGAGACTGGCACCTGGGATGGAAAAATTATCAGCGACTTGCACTACGGAAACAAGACCACTAAGAGAATTCATAAAACATCTCCACATTTCAGCTGAGGAACAGACAAGATCCCATTCATTTAAAAAATGGTTAAATTCTCTGAACTTTACAGTTCAGTTGATATTATTATTAAATAATTTATATTAATTAGCTAGGGAGGAGACACATCTTCACTATATAATGTCAATGTTCTGCAAAGATAGCAAAAGCCAGCCTTTGTAAAATGTAGTTTTGCAATTGCTAATGCAGTCTCTGCTCAGTTCTACATATTTTTTTTCTGCCTTTACATAAAATGGAACATTATACAGCTTACATGTTATCACCATTTCCCAGATTGTAGTTTATTTGGTGTCTAAAGTTTGCTTCTTTCTTTAGCGGGTTATAATAAACTTTCTAATCTGGCCCACCAAATGTATTTAGAATTAGCACTAAATGAAAACTTGCCTTGTGGACTGTGATTGAATTGATATATTTGAAAAAGAGCTAGTCTCTGATTCCGCTAGGAGACAAAATAGTTCAATAAAACAGCCATAAACCTCGCTACTGACAATACAGTGCTGTGAAAAAGTATTAGCCCCATCCTGATTTCTTCTGTTTTTGTGTATATCTCATACTAAATAGTTTCAGAAATTAAAACAAAATCTAAGGTAAAACAAAGGCAACCTGAGTTGCAAAAAAGTTATCCAGTGCCAACTGGGCCTGTGTGAAAATTTATTTGCCCCCATAGTTACTAATTCCCCAAATCTATAAAAGTGCATTCATAATGGGGTTCAGCTGGACTAGGTGCAACCAGGCCTGATTACTGCAAACCCTGTTCAATCAAATCAACACTTAAATAGAACTTTTTCAACAGCATGAAGCCGGTTAAGAGGTCTTACCCAGTAACACACTATGCCAAAGTTGAAGGAAATTCCAGAAATGATGAGGAAGAAGGTGATATAGTATATAGGTGAAATGCATAAGTCTGGGAAGGGTTACAAAGCTACTTCAAAGGCTCTGGGACTCCAAAGAACCACAGTGAGAACCATTATCTCCAAATGGAAAAGCTTGGCACAGTAGTAAACCTTCCCAGAAGTGGCTGACCTTCCAAAATTCCTCCAAGAGCACAGCAACGACTCATCCAGCAAGTCACAAAAGAGCCAAGGACAACATCAAAGCACCTACAGGTCTCTCTTCATTCAATAAAGGTCACTGTTCATGACTCCACTATCAGAAAGACACTGGGCAAAAATGTCATCCATAGAAGAGTGGTGAGGCGAAAACAACTGCTAACCCAGAAGAACATTAAGGCTCATCTGAATTTTGCCAAAACACACCTTGATGATTCTCAAAACCACCGGAGAATGTTCTGTGGACTGATGACTTGAAAGTAGAACTGACAGGGGTCCCGTTATGTCTGACATAAACCAAACACCAAATACCACAAAAAGAACATCATACCTACGGTCAAGCATGGTGGTGGAAGTGTGATGGTGTGGGGATGCTTTGCTGCTTCATGGCCTGGGCAACTTGCAATAATTGAGGGAAACATGAATTCTGCTCTCTACCAGAAAATCCTAAAGGAGAATGTCCGGTATTCAGTATGTAAGTTGAAACTCAAGCGCAACTTGATTATGCAGCAAGACAATAATCCAAAGCATAGGAGTAAGTCCACTTCTGAATGACTCAAAAAAAATCTAAATTAAAGTTTTGGAGTGGCCTAGTCAAAGTCCTGATTTGAACCAATTGAGATGCTGTGGCAGGACCTTAAACGGACAGTTCATGCTCAAAAACCCTCCAATGTGGCTGAACTAAAGCAGATCTGCAAAGAAGAGTGGGCCAAAATTTCACCACGGTGCTGTGAAAGACTGGTTGCAGTTATTGCTGCTGAAGATGGCACAGCCAAGTTATAAGTTTAAGGGGGCAATTAGTTTTTCACATGGGTGACAGGTGTTGGATAACCTTTTTTTGCTTCAATAAAAAAAAAAAAAAACTGTATTGTGTGTTTACTCAGGTTGCCTTTGTTTTATGTTGTAATTTGTTTGAAGATCTAAAACTATTTAGTATGAGATATACACAAAAACAGAAGAAATCAGGATGTGTGTGCTAATCATTAGTAAGCTAACCATCTTTTCCTAATATATCTTTCCAAATTAACTAATTTAAGGATTTCACAGCAACGGGATGAATACTTATGTATCACAACTTTCACGTTTGTAAATAATTTTGAAACCTAGATTGATTTTCCTCCACACTTCAATATTATGGGTTATTTTGTGTAGATTCATGACATAAAATACCAGTTAAGTCCATTTCAGTTTTAGACTGTAACACTACAAAATGTGGAACAGTTCAATTGGGTGAATATTTATGCAACACTCCATACAGTATGGTCCAGCATACTTGATGTTAGACTAAGACACTAGTAGACACCCTTGTCCAAAAGTGCATTATAATCTACATCAAAATGATCCTCATGTTAGTATAAAGAGGTCAGGGTTTCTCAAACATTTTAACCACTGACCTCATTTTAAGGGACCAAAATTCTTACTGTAATCATGTCTAATAAGAGGACTGGGCTTGTGCATTGCACTGCAACGTATCAAAGATTAGGACATGTAGTCGAAAGCATACATCTCATCTCTGTTGTTACATCCACCCTAGATGACTGCTCTGATTTTGCTACACACAAGCGCACTGAACCCTGCGTCCTATAAATAAGTGCTACCAAATGTTTAGGCTCATCGGATTAGTCAGGTTCACATATTTCATTTCGCACACAGCTGAGCGCGAGTCATGAGTGTAAAGCCCATTTTGCACCAAAAGCATAGCATTTTACACCAAAAGCGTTACTCAACCAAATTAGGCAAATGTGTGATGATTTAGCATTTAGCATGCAGCTTGAGTAATGCTAATCTGGTAGCTATGAATGTTTATTGCTTGTTAGCTACATTCACAAAAAGAAAGAGAGAGAGAGAGAGAGAGAGACTGCTATTTTTCTCTGGTTAATGTGATTGTAGTGAGTAGGAGGAGGCATCTGGAGCAGGAAGATGCTAAAGAATGATGAACACATGCATGATATTGTACATATTGTTTTTAATTGGTTTAAGTCATGTTATATTACCATGCTATAACAGCTTGTGAAGAAAAGCACCACACCCATAAAGAGAGAGAGAGAGAGAGAGAGAGAGAGAGAGAGAGAGAGAGAGAGAGAGAGAGAGAGAACAAAGCAGAAAAAGAAGGAGTAAAAGAGATAGAGACAGAGAAACAGACAGGCAGTGAGAAACAATAAAAGAAAGACATATGGCGATGGAATAAGAGAGAAAGAGAGAGAAATAAGTAATAAAAGAGATAGACAAAGATCGGAAATAAAAGACAGACAGAGAGAAAAAGCAAGACACACACACAGAGAGAGAGAGAGAGAGAGAGAGAGAGAGAGAGAGAGAGAGCGAGTCCCAATAGACCTGGAATCCGTTTATGAATCAGTCAGAGCTCTCTCTCTCTCTCGCTCTCTCTCTTGCGCGCGCGCAGTATGGTGGCGGTGGACGCGTGTTTTGCTGCGCGTGAACTTCACCTTCAAACTTTTACGACACACTGACTTCACGCTGCTGCTTTTTTGTTTTCGTTGAAAACAAAGAAATAAAAAAAAAAAGTCAAAAAGAAACGGAACGGCTTGAGAAACTCATCGTTGCTGCCGTTATCGTTTATCAGGAAGCGCGCGGAGTTGAGTCGGAGCGCGCGCTGCTGTTTGGTTGTCAAATATCCTAATATCAACTCTACGGTAAGCTCCTCTCTCTCTCTCTCTCTCTCTCTCTCTCTCTCTCTCTCAGCTATAAGGAAAGATTTTAATTGTTTTTCGTGGATCAAAAAATGATTCAAGTATAATTGTTAACCTGAAGCAGTTCGTCTTGATGTCTTTCAAATCGTACAGTGTATATAGAAAAAATGGTGGATGAGGATGTGTTAGATTACTCAGTAGGCAGGAGAGAGTTCCCTTTTTCCCCTGATCTTTGACTCATTGCCACAAAGGAAAACTTAATTTAAAAAATATATTTTTTATTTATTTATTTATCTATCTATCTATCTATCTATTTATTTATTTATTATTATTATTAATTTTTTTTTTGGGGGGAGGGGGGGTGCCTGATGTTTGCTTCTCTAGTTTTGCACTAGAGCTATGAGGCTAACATCACTATCAAATACATCATTCATTCATCCTCATTAACCACTTTATCTTCTTATCTCACTTATTCAAATATTCTACCTGAATACGCGCTGTGTGGTGGCACAACAGGAAGCTTTTTCTGCTTCATAGGGTTGCTGTCTGTGCATGTTCTCCCCATGTTCATGTTCATGTAGGTTCATGTGGGTTCTCTGGTTTCCTCCCATCTTCCAAAAACATTTAGGTAGGTAGGTAGGTACTGTACACTAAATTGCCCCTAGGTGTAAATGTGTGTGTGCATGGTGCCTGACGGACTGGCTTCCCATCTGATTCAATTCTCTCACCTTGCGCCCAGTGTTTTATGCGATAAGCTTTGGATCCACCACAACCCTGACCAGGATAAAGTGCTTACTGAAGATGAGTGAATGAAATATTTAATGTTTCATGGTGCCGTTCTCCTTTAAGTTAAAATTGTAAATATATTACCCACATAACATTCAGCTTTCAGGCACAATTTCACCTTTACCCTTTAGGATGTGGTCTCTGTGGAGTGATATCAAACAGCTCTACAGGAAAAAAAAAGATGATTTTAGTTGTCCAAGTTGGCTGACCCAATGACCTTTATTCAATTTTATGCATTACATTAAGAATTTGATGTGGTTTTTAATATAAAAATGGAAAATTTTCACTACTTTTTATTACCAACGTTAGTTTTGGTAGTATCAGCCACATTTTGAGCAAGGGCAACAATTGTTTACATTTTATTTGTTTTGCTAAATTATCCCTAGATTCATGGATTAATCCTGAATCTGCCTTGCACAGTTGCATTCAACTAGCTAGTTAGATACCCTGATCTATTTTGATATCTTCCCAACATTTTCCTTTGGGGAAAATTGATCCATCTATCCATCCACTTATCCTACACAGGGTCGCAGGGAGCCTGGTACCTATCCCAGGGGTCTCTGGGCACAAGGCAGGGGACACCCTGGACAGGGTGGGGAAAAACAGATCATCAGATTTAAAGATTTAAAGTAATCTCTAAAGGGAGTAAAAGTAAGCTGCATTCAGAAAAATAAAGTTAAAAATAAACTTTTGGCCACTGAAACCATCTTACTCAGCCATGATGAACGAGTAGGTCAGTTAAAATTTGTTCAGAATTGTTGTTGAAGCCCCCATTTAAAATTGTGACTTGAAGGACTTGTGAAACTTTTACATTAGGAAATAATATTAACTTTAAACCTGATAGCGCATGACGGCAGCATGACTCAGCGATCGCTAGCTATAGAGATGGATAACATCCAAAATGACTAGCAGTGTTAGCTAGTTAGCTTTGTTTGGGGATATACAGATACTTGGCTAGCTAATTCTGTCATAAAATGCTCTATTTATTTGAGCTAATATCATTCAAAATGAATTTGCTGAGTGTGAAGAAGCTATAGGTTTTATTTTTCAAATAAGCAGGATGGACTAGCAGGATGGCTTGCAAGCTAGCAGGGATGTACAGAATAAGCACTGATGAGGCATTATTAATAGTAGTAGCAAGATATTTTAAAAATCCATCAAATTTTAACATCTTAATAAAGATTTCTCATGCATTCAAGTCTGTTGTGAGCATGCTAGATAACATTCATGTTAGCTGTGTTTGGCTCTTTAGGTAGTTAGCACGGTGTCCGTAATCTGTAATTAATAGATTTAACAAACAGAATATCATTCCTACACACTGACTGAACAAGACTAACTTGCTGAGTCTTGTTTGCTTCTAATGTTTTCATAAAGTCGGTTTGTGTTTGCTTAGAATGTAGCTAATATTGAACAAAGTGTAGAATCTCAAAAAAATGTAATTCACGTGTAAATTTTCACTCCCTTTTCAGTAACTATAATCCAACACACACAAGCAGCACACATAAAGAAGCACTCTTTAACAGGCCAGACCGGCACATTTTTACTTTTACGACCAGGCAGTAAACAAGTCGACACCAAAGCTTCGCTGTGTGCGATTAATTCAAGCTCACACATGCAAAAAAAGAGAACATGGCGGTCATGGGCAATCCGTTAACAGCATTTACACACTCAGACAAGGCACCAAGTGTTTTTTACATTCTTTTTTCTAGTTTCATTCATTCAGTATACTGTTTGATTTGATCCTTCCAAAGGAACATGTCAGACAATACTTGGCAAATGTGGACATGTTGAGAGTGAACATGAAGGGACTATGAGGTTGTATAGCTATATTACAATTACACACATTTTTTATCCGTTTCTGTGGAGCATCTGCTGTACAAGACCCTGTGAATGAGCTGTTACTATAGAAATGATAACGTATTAAAACAAGCCCATTAATTATACATAGATTATATATAAAGTTTATATTTGCAGCTATTTTGTCTTAGTAAGTTCATGAGAGTGAAAAAAGAGACACTGGTGAGGTAACGACTGTTTATATCAGCTACAACCTAAGGGAGAACAGGAACTAACTTGTTTTCAAAGCAGTAAATGTAACTATTAAAGGATGAAACATACAGCATGTTCTTTAATTAATAAAAGATTGAATTGCTGGGGTATAAGAGGAATAAAACACTGCAGGATGGGCTGTTAAGAGTGTATTGTGTCAGGACAGATCTAAATCTTGTCATATTGAATTGTTGTCTGCTTTAAATGTATCGTTCATACATCACTTGAAGCTCGTCCATTAGCCGAGCATCATCTCAGCAAGAGGAATCCACACCCCTTCCGGCTCACTCTGACCACCCCTCAGGACAGAGGCTGGAACATTTTAATGCTGTGCTGTAGGGACGTGTAGGGAGTGTAGGAGTGAGGGCTGACATTTCGAACACAGATCACTTTGCCTACGCTGATCTCATATCTAAAGCCATGAGACTGGAGTATTTTCTCATCCATCCCCAGCTCGTCTCTTGTGACCTTTTACTGCATGATGGTCCAGTGGAGCTCAGCTCCTCAGAGAATTCACTGTTTATTCACCCAGTGCTCTGGTCTTCCCCTAACTCAATTACCCACTCTTCATTTGATTTGTTTACTTAATCAGAATGTGTTTTCTTACACAGTAAGGGATAAGAACTGCATAGTGGCTACCTATGATGCATTTCTCCACTCACAAACTAGCTTAAAATTTTCTATAATCATGCACGGTATAAATACATTTGATGCCTATTGGATGCTGTCAGACTGTATTTAGGATTTGTATTTATTTATTTATTGTATTAGATTAGAATTTATATAGCTTCTATTGTCTATTGCCCTTTCTGTCAGTATTTTATGCTCTCTTAAATTCTATTATAGTGTGAAAAAATGTCGTCCTGCACGGGTGTGACCGTGGAAAATATTATAAATTCAATTTCCTTATTATTATTATTAAAGCTAAAACTAAAAAACAATTAAATATGAGAAATTTAATAAAAACGTGATTAGCACATTTGCCTTGTACCTCCAGGGTTAGGGGTTCGATTCCCGCCTCCACCCTGCGTACGCAGAGCTTGCATGTTCTCCCTGTACCTTGGGGGTTTCCTCCAGATACTACTCTTACAGTATCATAATATAAGCATAATAATTCATTATTTAAAAAAAAAAAAATCTGAACTATAATTTGTAGAATTTTATAATAATTTGATAATGCACTTGTGGAGAAGTGGTCTATGTTTTCATGTGACAGGATGCATACAGTGTGTGGTGTGTATGGAAAACCAGAGAGATGGAAAATGTGTTGTAGTAAGTCATGTTGTCGTGGAGTTATCAGAGAGAATCAGACGGTTCAGCAGACGGCACGTCATAATCGAGCCATTATGGAGACCAGTGTGAGGGTGGTTCAGGAATGTTCCAGTGGAGGATGGTAACAATAACACAGAACATTATTCACTCGCCATTGGTTTTGAAATGTTGCCTATTCCTTTTCTATCTACTCATTCAGACCCATACGTAATGTGTAGTGATGTACTGGCGGGGGAACAAAAATTACACACTTGCATTATTGATAAATTTACACTTCAGAGGAGTAAGAGTGGTGGAGAAATGGTTAGCATCATCAGGATCTATAATAAGAATCCAGCAGCATATTTGTTTGGTACCTTTTCACACCGCAAACTGTCCGAGTCTTTCAAACAGGACGAAAACTCAAACAGTGAGTGTGGAGTAAACATGCATGTCTGCTAGAGCTGGGCAATATGACAATATAATGTCGATTTCATGTTCAATTATGCCATAATATCCTTATCTGAGATATTGTGATATGTTTTATAATATTTAAAATTATTTTTTTCATAAAATGTTTGTAATAAAAAATAAAACGTATTATTAAAATTTGTACATTTATTAAAAATGTGCTTATTAATATACTGTATATACTGAGATATTGTATATCTTTGAGAATAGTGACATGGTATTTTGTCATATCACTCAGCCTTAGTGTTTTCATGTTGTACATCTGCTGTTTAATCCTCACCCATATGTTAAGAATATTCTTAATATGCGTTAAGAAAATAAGAAAATTCATACTGAGGCACACATAATTGCATTCCAGCTTTAGGTCCATCAAGTTCATGCCTGTCATTTTTCTGAGATGATTTATGGATTTGTAGTTATATGTAGTCCAATGATGGGAGAAGCTAAACTGTCATAGAATCAGCCAAACGCTAGGTCTTTTTTGTGTAGTTTTAGTAATTTCTATAAAAAAATTTTTTGAAATATTCAAATTTATCCATTTGATTTTTATATATTTTCTTTACGTTGTTTAATGTTAGTCATTTTAGCTGAGAGGACAAATTGAAAGTTGCAGTGCTGTTGCTGTGCCTAATCTTTAAAGAGGGAGCTTAAATTATGCATATTTTGTGTATTTCTGGATATTTCATTTCATCTTAGCATTTGTTTACTTAAATTGGCATTCAGATAAAGATTATTTAAGCAATATCACACAAGCAAGAGAGCTGTATTCTGCTGTGCTTATATTCAGTACAACAGCAAGATTGTGAATGTGATATTGCTTTCATTGATGACTGCTATAAATAAGAAATTCATATCGAGTAACTGACGTTTCTGACACAATGTGGCCAAATATTTTGTTTATTTTGCTCTATCACTGGAAACACAGCTGGATATAGCATTGCATGTTGCCATGCCAACACACAGACAGACTGGCAGCCCATAGTAAGTGTAGTAACAGTTTTAGTGCTATTGCTAGAATTGGAATTTTATGTAGTGAACACAGCCAAGTGATAGAAACAGTTATACTAAATATCAGCACTCTTGGAATGCAGCTTGTCCAATCAAATTAATTGAACAGAACTAGCTGTTGTATAATATTGTTTTTGTAATGTGCAGAAGCAATGTGCTGGTTTATTAAAATAGATAAAAAATGAGCTCTTATTTAACTGCCTACTATCATGCAGCAGTGAATGTTCATGCTCTAGTACATTATAGTTTCTATAGCAACAGCGTATTCACGTGGAGTTGTACAGTGGATGTAAATGGATCACAATGTAAAATCATTGATATGGTGAAGTTTTCTGTAAGGAGATATTTATTCAACATTTATGGAAGGAGTCTCCAGTGTCAGTGTTTTGTAACAGTCAGAGGTGTGATACAGAAGTGGTAACTTTAAGTTTTCTGACATTTTCAGGACAGAGGAGTTTTTACTTTTTTGTGGTTTCTCGGTACCATGACAAGCTGCGTTTTTATGTCTTATTAACTTAAAAAAAGAGAGGCTGCTAAGGGGCTGTCAATTTATAGCTGTGCTAATGTAAGTGAGAACTCGTTAGATGGACATAAGTTAAATGTATCCACAACATATAAATAGATAAAAAAGCATGATGGCATTTTGTAATTTAAAAAATGTAATCATTGGGAAATAGCTGTGGTATAAGAGGAATGAATCACTTCAGGACACGCTGTTATAGGAAAATAATCAACTCTGGGGTGTTAACCGGAACTCCACTTCATCACACCACCCTGTTGTTGATCATTTTCCTATAACAGCATAACACAGTGTGTTTAATTCCTTTGTGTAGTTATTGTTTTTCATTTGTTATCAATAATAAACCTATAAGCCCATGAATCCAAGCTGCTCTTGGCCATACAATTTTTGTATTTAGTGAATATTTAAACTCTTCTTTCTCTCCCCACAGGGCAAATTGAGGCTCTGAGGAGCGTGTGGTGTGCAGCTGGTGGAAGCACTGTGATGGCGGCCATGCTGTGGTGGAGAGGGTTCCTGGCACCGTGATTTGGTGGACAAATAGAAGTCAAAAATCACATTGCCAGGGATTTCCACTCCTGAACGGCTCACGTAGTGCTCAGCATCTGCCGTAAAAACCCACCGGTGACCTTTACAGCTGAGTGATATATATATATATATATATATATATATATATATATATATATATATATATATATATATATATATATATATATATATAACTCTGACATAACTTAGATAAATTGCTGACATTAGCTAATCGTCAGAGTTTGATGCTGTGCAAGTTTTTGCATGTTGCATTGTATTTGCAATCTCTATGGAACCCAGATCATTTAAGAGCAGTTTCTTCAGTATGTTTTCCAAACTCAGTAACACAAGCAGTGAATCATGTCTTTGGAAATATCACACTTTCTCAGGTATAAATGGAAACTCCTTTTCTTTTGCACGCTAGCATGCTAGTCTAGCAAGCCACCATGACTTTTGATGATCAGCTAGAGCTCACTTCCTAAGGTTTTTAAGAATCATACTACGGTCAACTGCTTTTTCGTCTCACGCACCGTCTCGTCACTTGCTCCAGGCACAGAGCTTAGCTAATTGGTGAGCATTGATCCATTAAATATACTGTTCACAGTGGCTAAGTTCAGCGTCTGCAGTGAGAAAGCTAACAGGATGTTGCAAAGCTCTCCTGGATTTCTACCAGTCACTGTGGTGATGCCTAACAGAGCCTAACAGATGGGATAATGAAAGAAAGGACTGGTTTGGTCTGCCAGGTAGGCATAAAAGTATTTGCTCTAAATGCCAAACCAGTTACGGTTTGGCGGGTTTCAGTTAATGCTCCCTCAAAAGCCATTTTGGCTCTAAATAATAGAGTTGATTTACATCTCAATCCTGCCCTCATATCTGGAGTAGGTCAGACTACTATTAGAGTGAAGATTAATGTCAAATTGGGAAGTTCACATTTCAGCTACTCGGACATGTCCAACACACTTTATTGCTCATTTGTACAATTCATGTGTAGCTGTTATTATATATAATAATGATACCTCTCCTCTTAATGTGATTAAAGAAGCAGAAATGAAATTTAAACAGTTTCCCTCTATTAAGAAATGCAGTCAATCAGCCAAGACATTTTTGGACTCTGACATTTTGCTTCTTTAATTTTGAACTGGAGCTTCGAGGCTGTCAATGTACAGTACTGTGCAAAAGTTTTAGGCACCCTATTTTTTTTTAGTACAAACTTTGTTATAGATTTTTTATTTTATGACGTCTACATTATCAAGTCAGTACAAAAAACATTTTAGATTCCCAAACATTAGTTTTCTAGCACAAGATTAAATGTTACAGAATGTAAATGTTTGTATGTCATTAAAGAAAGCAGCATATTATGTAAGAGACACTTTTCAGACAATAAAACACAATGAAGGCTGCTGGGTTTTGCTGCAAAAATGAGAAGCGAGTGCGAAAGTCAAAGTCTCCAGAAGAACTGTGGCTGGTTCTGCAAGATGCTCAATAAAACTTACCAGATCATTTCCTTATAAAACTGCACTAATTGTACCGGAGACTATTTTAATTGTAATTTTTTTCGTCACACCAAATATTGACTTTGTTTCATGTACTACTGTTTACTGCTCTTTACAGTATTTTTTCTTAAAATGTAGAAACATTTAATTTCATTATTTTAAAGGCATCTTTGCTCTACAGCATTTCTTTGAATGTGCCTAAAACTTTTGCACAGTACTGTAGATATTTATGAATTTATTTGGGAATCATTTGCAGGAGTGTTTACTCAAAAAATGTGGTGTTCATGAAAATTCAGTTAGTTGGAAAAACATTTCTCTTCCAAGTTTGTGTAAATGTACATATAAGAAGACTCACTAATGTGAACCTCGATTGTTTAAACCACTTATTTATTTCAATTACACACCAATTTCATGAACATTTTGTAAAACTCAGTCACTTCATATTAATGACCTGAAAGAAAGCAAAAAATAAGACAAATAAAACTAGATATTCAATTAGGACAAAAGTAATGGTGCTCTATAAAAGGCAGAAGAGGTAGAGGTAGTGTATGGGTCTACGGGAGCTGACGTGCTGCAATGGCTGAGAAGCATTACTGGAAGATTTAGCCATGCTTTAGTCATCATTTTGTAATTTTCATCTCTCTGTGAGTTTTGCCTTTTATGGAGATTACGTGGGCGTCGCTAAATGCTGTGAATGTATGCAGCAGTTTATGCTTGATTCACGTTTATCGGCGAGTGCATGCGAGTACAAAGAAAATCAGCAAAAATCTTGTAAATCTAGCAGGAAGTTTGACATTGGATTGGCCTAGGAATACATTCACTTACAATGAGTTCAATTACCTGATGGACCGGATGCAGATGCAGAAAATACTGTAGCAACATATGAAAAAAAAAAAACTGTCTGTAGTTCAGCAACTCCACTGTTGTGGTATATCCAGTTACATGCATTTATGTAAATTATTTAGCTGAAGGCAACTCATCAGAAAAGAGAATAGCAACAGGGCTAGAGACATTAGCTCAGAAAGGGAAGAGATTTATCAGACTTTAATAGATTTATTATTTTACTCAGCCTCTCTTGTCTGATTAGTGAAATGACAACATGGCTGGTTTAAACATATTGTGAAAAAGTGCTTAAGTATGCATTTAAGTATGCATTTATTATCTGATTTAATTTCAAAACTGATGTGATCTGTTCAGAGTCCATGGCTTCAGTCAGAAGTGGTAACCTGAAACTCTACTACCAAACAAAATATAACCACTTTGAATTATCTTTATTTATAGCCATAAACTAATGACAAATCGTTAAAAGATATCTATCGTCAGTCATGTTAGTCGCTCGTCCGAATCTTAGTAATTAATACATTTTATGAAACTAGACCTTTATAAATTGTGTACTTTTCAATATACATTTCATTTCAGTGCAGTCATGATTGAAGGGTTGATGAAGATGAGGAAACTACATATAATGTTTAAAAAGAGTGAGAAATGCAGTGTAAAATGAGGTAGAGTGCTCGTAGGGCCTAGGCCTCCGGTGCCTGCTGAGCTGGTATCAGTGTGACCACAGAGAGCTGGCTCAGCTCAGCAGGAACAGGAGTCCTGCCGCATCCACCATCCACTCCTCTCTCTCCTCCCATACTGTCTGGGAATATAAAATTTACATGGCTTTGATGAAATATGAACTCTATTGGACATGCAAGGCTAGGGGTAAATTTGCTGCATCTCTAATAAGTGCCGTATCTGTTTATATTCATTACTCCACCACAACCGAGGCCACTGAGTCAGTCATCTGTCAGATCTGGCTCTTGAAATGTGTGACTTTTTGCCTCTTAACCTAATTCTGCCTGCTTTTGTCGTAGAGAAAAAAAACAGCCTGTGGTGTTCCTGGGCGTTACAGACAGTCAGGGTGAATTATGGCCGGCTCCTTATTTTAGGGCCTCTCTGTCACCTCCATTTACGAGTGAATAATGGTCGTCATATATCTCAGGTGCTCCATAGATCTCGCCTCGTTACGCCGTTTTTGCACGCAGGAGTCTAACTTTAGCTTTCATCCTTTCAAGTCTGGAAGGTGGCATTGCTGTAAGAGCAGGGCGAGATTTACAGCCGCATGTGAAAGAAGAGCCTCGAGGTCTCAATCGGCTATCGGCTTTCACGAGGAAAACTCCATCACTTGTGTTTCTGTGTGATAAACATGTTCTCATTCAGACCGCTTGAACACTGCATGGCTTCTAATATTGGCGCTCTCTTTTACACAAAATGGTTTGAGGTTATTGTGCAAGGCTAATAAAACCAACAGATAATGGAAGTCTATCTTGGGGGGGAAAAAATCGTTTCTGTTTTTCAGATCGTGCTTGAAGTCTCGATTCTGATCAGAAGGACAGCAGTAAAGTTGCAAATCACAGGTTTATAGTAATGAACTCATTCTAATATGTTATAATTATTCTTTCTATAGAAACAGCTCTGTCACTGGGACTTGTACAGAGGTTTTCTGTAAAGAGGCATTTATTTAACATTTATGAAAGGAGTCTCCAGTGTCAGCACTTTATAACAATCAAAGGTAAAGCTATAGCTTGTCCAATCAAGTTGGCCGCATTTATAACATTACAGAATTCAGCTACACAGTGAAGATTAGTGTGTGTGTGTGTGTGTGTGTGTGTGTGTATAGATTACACATAAACCACATCAGGGAGTCTGTTACATCACTGAAGTCCAGGGTGTGGTTTCAGGCAAATATTTGCATTGCAAAACTTACATTACTTGTTAGCATTACATTATATTAGCCTTGTAGGTCTCATGCAAAACCGTTAGAAGTTCTTAGAAAAATGTCATGGCTGCTTCGGGAAAAGGGGAATGGTAAATTTCATTTTAACACACTAGATTTCCCAATAATCTTGAAAACAATCTCTTTTAAACAACAGTGTATAATGGAGGATGATTATGGCTAATCGGTTTGAGTGTTATAAATTATAGAACATCTGCTGTCCACACAGGCACAAGGGAGAGAGCGCCTTTCTATCCGAGTCATATTACCATGCGTGTTACAAAGCAATTACAAAAATTAGCCTCTTTTATTATTTAACATTATTTAATGAAGTCTCATGATCTAAACTGCCACACAGAGTGCTCCAGAGCGTGTACAGAGGTTGTTGCGGTTCCTCAGTGTGTGGGGCGACAGGGTTTCCTGACATGAAAGCAACAGCCTCTTATTTTAATTTCATAGCCGTCTCTTAGCCCTTTTATCCTCGACTCGGACACTGACAGCTGGATTTTTTTATGTTGTTTGATATTCATTTAGTTGTTTCCGCTGTGTGTGTGTGTGTGTGTGGGTGGGTGGGTGTGATGGGGTTTATAATTGGATTAAGTTGTGCAAGACCAGCTGTGCTTGAAAGCAACGAAGTAGCATGAAAAAAAGCCACTGCATCGAGATTGCACAGATCATCCCAGGTTACAGCCTGAATAAACACTCACAGGCCATTTTATTAGGAACACCTGTACACATGCTCATTCATGCGATTATGCAGTCAGCCAATCATGTGGCAGCAGTGCAATGCATAAAATCATGCAGACACAGGTCAAGAGTTTCAGTTAATGTTCACATCAAAACATCAGAATGGGGAAAAATCTCAGTGACTCGGACTGTGGCATGGTTGTTGGCGCTAGTTTGAGTATTTCAGAAATCTCTCGTGAGTTCACACACAACGGTCTTCAGAGTTTATACAGAATGCTGCAAAATACAAAAATCATTCAGTGGAGGGAAATGCCTTGTTGATGTGAATGGTCGGAGGAGAATGGCCAGACTTGTACAAGCTGACAGGAAGGCTATAGACTATAACTCAAATGACTACTTTTTACAACTGTGGTGAGCAGAAAAGAATCTCAGAAAGCACAACACATCGAACCTTGAGGCTTGAGGCTTGAGGCTACAACAGGACAAGACCAGGTTCCAAGCCTGTCAGCCAAGAACGGGCTACAGTGGGCACAGACTCACCCAAACCAGGCAGTTGAAACTTTTCTGCTCACCACGGATGTATAGAGCGGCTATCCGAGTTACCACAGCCTTCCTGTCAGCTCGAACCAGTCTGGCCATTTCCCTATGACCTCTCCGAGCAGTGCATTTCCATCTGCAGAAATATCGCTTGACTTATATTACTTGTCAGTTACATCAGCCTCTTAAACTAAAGCAGCAAATGTCAGACAACAAACATGTCTTGGACGCTAAGTGGAAAACTGTAAATTCTTTTTCTGAAGCATTCCTTTAATGCATCACAAAATTGTTAATTTGGTCAGTAAATGTATTTCACATGTGCAGTAAATGTCAATGTGTGATGACTGAATAAATATATAAATTGGTTACTGTGACTCATATGGAAGCTTTCTCTCTCTCTCTCTCTCTCTCTCATCATAATTTACCTAATATTATCCCTCAGTGCTGTTGAAGTCTAGATTCTGATTGGTCAGAAAGGTGTTGATTAGTTTTCTATAAGAGTAGCTTTGACATTAATGCAGCAGATTTATATTAATGTGCTCATTCTTCTACGTTATCATTTCTGTAGTGACATCTCATTCACGGGGACTTGTATGGTGGACACTCCACTAAAACACATTTTAAAATAGCTTTCTGTGAGGAGATAACATTTATGGAAGGAGTCTCCAGCATTAGCCCTTTGTAACAGTCAGATTTAAAGCTGCAACTTTAAGTTTTCAGAGGAGTAAACACAGGATTTTATGCTTTCTTCTGATTTCTCTGTAATATGAAAAGTTGCTTTTTTTTTTTTTTTTGTCTTATTAACTTCAAGAGAGAGAAAACGGAGAATCTGGTGAGGGAACAGCTGTTTGTATCTGCTATAATGTAAGTGAGAACAGAAAGCAACTTGATTCAAGAACGTTCCACAACTTTAAATCTATATTAACTATAAACAAATAAAAAGTAGGTCTTGTCATTTTTTAGTAAATAAAAAAATTGTAATCTTTGCTTTGTAAATTGCTGAGGGATAAAACACTTGGATGTGTTGTTATATTGAAAGACTTCAGTGTGGTTACTGTAACACCACACCACTGATTATTTTCCCATAACAGCACATCCTTAAGTGTGTTTAATTATAAATATATTTACAAACTCTTCTCTATTAGTCTCATTCCAGTGCGACTGAAGGCAAGTTCCTACTGTGCCCTTTAACTTCATCGTATGCAAATCAGGAGGACATGTTGTGACTACATCCCTTTTACAGATGTGATGTCACTATTAGGCAAGTCGGCACGCCGTGGCATCATGCGGGAAAGTCAGCTTTAGGGCAGGAACTGAATGTTCAATATAACAAATTATGAAACACACCTTACTAAACGGTATTTTCGAGACATGCTGCAACCAGAGCTTTGGCATCACGGCACCACTGTCTGAGTGGGAATGTGATTCAGACCAAATCCTGATAATTCAATAATTTGACTTTGTTTGGTTTGGACTTTGTCAAAATGACTGAATCATCAGGGTTTGGTCTTGAGCATGCCTCCACTCAAGCCCATAAAATCATTAGATAAAGAGTCAGATTCACAAAATGGATGGGTGGAATTCCGTCAATGAATTAAACATCTCTTAATCTTATTAAATGAAATATAATTCTCAGCTACACCCTGTAATTGACACACGGAAACACACCCAGCAGGCGGAGACAGAACAGCAACATGCTGGAATGTGTTCAGAGGTTCACACACACACACACACCTGTCTGAACACCCGGCGGCCAGGCACCGTACCATAATTATGGGAAGCAAAAGTAACCTTTGCACGCAACAAACCATAACTTTTCGTATCTTTGCTGGAGGAGAGAAAAGACGAACGATATCTTTTATATCTTTTTATAAACTTTGACATTTCAGCTGCAGTGCTGTTATTGATTAAATGATAATACACCACAAATCTAGAAGGTAATGATTCATTTCCTATAACAGCATGACTCTGACAGTGGTCCCGGCTGTAATTCAAATCACAGGTTTATTTATCATTAATGCGCTCATTCTTGTCTGGAAGATTCTCCACGTAAATGTTGATATGGTGAAGTTTTATGGTGAAGGACACATTTATTTAACATTCATGGAAAGATTCTCCACTGTCAGAGTTAAACTTTGAACAGTGTCAGAGCTAAACTTCAGTTTCTCAGCAACACGAGTTCTTTTGTTGCTTATTAACTTCAAATGAGAGAAAGAAAATGAGAGAGGCTGGTGGGAGAAAAACTGTTCATGTAGCTATAACGTAAGTGAGAATAGGAACTGTAACTATAAACGGATGAAAAGTACAACACGTCACTCTTTAATAAATAAAAACATTTAATAATTGGTAAATTAAGAGGAGTAAAACACTTCAGGACGTTGTGTTATAGGAACATAATCGACTGCATGGTGTTAACAGTAACTCCACTTATAGTAACTCACACTATAGGTTTTATGACTTGCTAATACTAATATTAGTGCTATGAACACTAATCACAGGTTAAATGTAATAATGACAGTAATATGCAATAATAACAATAGTACGTTAATGTATATAACCACAGTGAGGTCATCGATCATCTTAAAATGAACAGCATGGCAAAAGTAAGTGAACCCAGACAGACATAAATTCAGACCAGCAGAGCCGTGGCCATTTTTTGCATTCAGCCATCACTCATCGCTGATGTGCTGAGCATCAACCTGTTCGAAATAAAAATAAAGCACAGTGTTATTTCAGGTTATGGTGCATTTACACAGACTGATGGCTGCTGACGCCAAGCTCAAACACCTGCCCCTCTCACTGTTCTGTTCTCTAATGATCCTTAAAACTGCTCGTGACATTTGATACATAATCTGGAAACTTGGCAGGCAGACGATGATGAATCTCGCACGCTGTTCTCCCTTTTGTAAATGTTATGTCTGCTACAGACGGTAGGTCAAATGAGCCTCGTGTGGAAACATGCTCCTGAATTCAGATCAAATATTTAAGCATCTCACACTTGAGTGGAGAAATATGAGGAGAATTAAAAGCAGGGGTTCCCAATCTAGGGGTTTGTGACCCCGTGTGGATTCATTTGATTCACAAATAGGGTCTTGAGAGAATCTGACGATCTCCTCTTTCATTTTATTTATTTAAATTAGAAATTGATATCTCAAATATCACCCTAAATATGAAGATGGATTTTGTGTGCCACTGTTTTTGTTTTGTGTACATCATGCAGTGGTAGCTCAGTGGATAAGCCATTGGACTTCTGATCAGAAGGTTGAGTTCAAATCCCGGCACCACCAAGATGCTATGCTGGGCCCTTGAGCAAGGCCCTTAACTGCTCAGTTGTATAAAAAGGAAAAGGAGATAAATGTAAGTCGCTCTGGATAAGGGTGTCTGCCAAATGCCATGACTGTAAATATAGACTTACGTAGAAGCAAAGTAATATACTTCATAACTTTTATGCACAGGTTTTGACATAAACCTTACATGAAACTTTATAAAATATATACAGTATGCAATGCTTAAGAATGTGTTATGAAGGTCCAGTGTAGGGAACCTTCAAATAAAGTGTTATTAATTGTTTTATAAGGCAATATTATACTGAAGTATTAATTATAAAGTAGCAAAGTAGCACATGGGGCTGATACAGTATGAGCCAAACAAAATGGTGGATCAGATATCAGAGAAAACACATTGTATCGGATCCTTTAACAAATGGCAAAGATTGGAATTGGATTTGGAAGAAATGTATTTTTTGAACTGGAAATGTTTACATATAAAGAGACAACTGTTTTTTTTTTTTTTTTTCTTTTGGTTAGGATTATTATATGTTTTACTTGATACTTTCTATTTACAATGTAAGTGAGTTTTGTTTGAAATAGTTTAACTGTGAAGTGCAACGGTTGAAAAATAAATAAAAAGAAAAGTTTTTTTTAAAGGTTTAATTATTTGGGTATCGGCTGTATCAGTTACAGAAAAGAAAACGTCATATAGTGCCATCTCTGTAATAAAGGGAAGGAAGTGGTGAAATCCTGATACACCTCACAGATAGTTTTTGTTTTTTTCACTGGCTGGGTGCACTTTATAACATGTTTTTCATGTAAATTTAAAAACGTTACAAACATTTAAAAATGATTTAAGAGTCTCGGAGCTTGTTTTTTTTTTGTAAAATAAGGCACTTTTAAATGGTATAAGCTTAGTAAGCACCTACAATAGGAATTGTGTAAAAGTCTCCCTCTTGTGGCCAATTGGTGTAAGTGACCTCATCTCCACAGCGCAAACAATTAAAAACGGACAACTTTAATTATCCCTAAATATTTCTTTTTATTTCAGATATAGAGCTCTTATATTACATCACAGCAAAATAAAGTGTAAACATTTCACAATAATAAAAATATTCATCATTCAGTTACATCATTTTCTCCTGCACAGTTTCAGTATGCATATAAACATTTTCATCATTTTCATTCAAAGCCTTTTGGTGAGTATAAGATATAAAACATATATTGCATTTATTTGAAGGTTTTTGCATGGTTTTCTTCATTTCTTCTTTTTTTTAAAATTCTTTTTTAAATATTAAATATTATATAAAAATATTGTTTTTTTAATATTTTATTATTATAATCTTTTTTATAAACTATTTTTTTAAATGATGATAATTTCTTATTAAATGCTTCAGTACATTTAATAACAATAATAATAATAATAATAATAATAATAATAATAATAGTTACAAATAGTAGTACAAATGTATTTTTTAGATTTATTATTACTTTTTTTGCTTTCTTATTATTACTTTTTTATTCATTAAAAATATAGTAATCAAAGTACTACAATTCAAGAACTAACAAATAAAAAAAGAAATGCACATTAAAAAAAAAAGCCTGCTTACACACATATAAAAGTCTTTATGAACATGGTATATACGTGCTTGTTCCTGAGAGACCAAAAATTCACAGATTAAATGTAAAGTGATGATTTAAAAAAAATACATTCTCATAGTTTCATCTTTTTAAAGAAAAAAAAAAAAAAGAAAGCCTTTGTGTGTTAACTATTCTGATATGTGTGGTGGCCCTGAGTGAAACGCATGTATGTGTGTATGCATGTGTGTGTGTGTGTGTGTGTGCACTTCGTTGTAGTCGTACGAACCAGAAATGAAGTATTCATTGATGGAGAATTTAAAGCACTCTTGTACGTCGCTCTGGATAAGGGCGTCTGCTAAATGCTATAAATGTAAATGTGTGTCTGCGTGCGCGGGTGGGTGTGTGAGGCCCTTGTGGTTGAGGTGTGAAACGTGTGGTTTAAGTGCTTGACGCAGACAGGCAGGAGGTGGTGGAGCTCAGCCTGGGCTTCTTGCCGCTCCTCTGACTCTGTGGGCTCGTGCTCAGGTTCCGCATCTTGCTGAAGCTGTTGCGCAGGCTGCTGTGGCGGCTCACAGAAGTGCTCGATGTCTCCTTGGACGAGAAGCTCTCTGGGCGGCAGATGCAGCACAGGAGACTGCTGATGGCCTTGCGCAGGTCTTGGCTGCCCAGCGAGTAGATGAACGGGTTGACGGCTGAGTTAAGGACAGCTAGCGCGATGGCCCACTGTGGGCTGAAGAGGGCGTCGCAGACGCGCGAGTAACAGAAATAATCCACCAAGAGCAGGACGAACAACGGGCCCCAGCACAGCATAAAAGCGCCCACGATGGAGATCACAGCCTTGAGGAGCCGGATGGACCGCTTTCTGCTCTTCACCGAGCTCGTCACCGTGTTCCTGCGGACGTGCCAGTAGATGGCGAAATAGAGGCCGCTGATGGTCAGGAGGATGATGAAGAAAATGACCAGCGCGAACAAGATGTAGCTCTTGGAGTACAACGGCAGAAGAGTTGAGCACTCTCTTAGGTCGCACACGCAGTTCCAGCCGAACACCGGCAGGAAGCCGATGATGAACGCCGTGACCCAGCACAGCACCACCATGAAGTAGATGCGATACGTCTTCCTGTCCCTGTTCACAGACTCCGACTTCATCATGGTGGCGTAGCGCTCCGCAGCGATCAGCAGAAAACTGAACACGGAGGCGGACAACGCCACAAACAGGAGTCCTTCTCGCAGGAGCCAGAGGAGCGGGCTGAGCTGCAGAGTGCGCCCTCCCGACATGCAGATGTTCACCACATAGGCTGCACCTGTGAGCAGATCGCTGAGCGCAATGTTGGCGATGCAGATGTTCAGCCAGCGGTGGCGCATGCGCACGCGGAACAGCACGGCCAGCAGCACCAGCAGGTTCTCCAGCACGATCAGGACGCTGAAGCAGAGGAGGGCAGCTGAACCTGTGCTGATGCTGCTCTTGTTTGCGGTTCTGTGCTGCAGTCTCCCGGTGTAGTTATAATGCTGCAGGATGACGCTGCCGTTGCTCCGGCCGTACACGTGTGGGCAGGACGCGGAGGAGCTGAGCGTGTGCATGAATTCCATGACTGAAAAAACGGGTTTGATTTTTGGAGGTTTGGTTCGAATCTCACCGAGAAGACTCTTTCGTCTTTCGTCAGGCAATCAAACTCCCTCTCCTGCTGGTTCTGCAGCTCTTACAGCCTCCTGACAGAGGAAGAGTATTCGTTTTATTGGTACAAAAATACCCATGGTGTAAATCTGGTGTTATTTTGATGAAAAATGAAAATCAGAAATGGATTCCAGTGCACCAATACAGTGATGAATAATGGCTGTACACACACAGTCAGGAAGAAAGTTGCCTTTACAGTCACAAATCAGTCCTAAAAGTTCCAATTATGTTTCTTATACAAGAAGAAAATCATTCAGTGTTGTGCTGGTATAGGATAATAATCAACGACAGGCTGGTGTGATGAAGTAACTGTAATCACCCCGAAGTTGATCATTTTCCTACAACAGCATGAAAGTGAAATATATTTGGATAGATTTGGAAAAGGCATTTATTTTTTGGAAAAGATGAAGGACGTGTCCTTAAAACCCTAATTTTGTAAGTTTTCATTTTTCTGAGAGTGCAGTGATACGATACTGGCATGCTTTCACTGTGCTTTTAAATATCTGTACTTTCACTACTATACTTGTGGTTATAGGTGGAGTTTCCTTTACTGGCCATTTAAAAACACTTGCGTGTGTTTTGCAGAGTGTAGCAATGTCAGCATGTCAATGCCCTGACTAAATCTAAAAAAAAATAATAAACCTTCCAGAAATATGATGCATTAAATATACAGTGCATTTAATACTAATTAAGATGCACTGGGGTTCAAGAAATAAAATGAAATAAAAGTTAAATAAAATCTTTTTTTTTTTTTTTTTAAAAACATATTTCAGTAAATTCAGTGAGATTATTTGTTAGATTTACATTAAACTTTATCAAATTTAATAACTTAAGCCACAAATTGTCTTTTATCAGCTTTGTATCCTGCATTAAAAACAAAAAATCATGTGCATCACATGCAAATAAAAGGATGAAAGAAGGTTACTCAGGAAAAAAAGGCACAATAATTTAAACAATTTCCTATTTTCTAAAATAGCACTATTAACACTAATATTACTGTATATATATATAATGTTTGTTTTAATTCCAATGCTCTTTTTTATTGTTATTCTCAATGCAATGTGCCTTACCTTATGCATGTGATGCTGAAGTATGTGCAGCCATCCATCCTCTGAGCGCTCATCCTCTACACACAGCTATAACGAGGAAGGAAGCTTGCTGTCGTAGATTTTGACACACCCAGTGGAGAAAGGGCTCATGAACTAAAATGTGTTTTTCACACATTGTCTTTAAAATAGGCCTTAAGAATTGTGACATCTTCCAGGCAAAATTGCACATTGCATGTAACACACACATTGTGTGGACATTGTGCGTGTCCTCATGCTGTAGTATTCTATGGCACAGCGTAAATAAACAAATATAAAATGAAAAATATATAATGCATATATACAGGTGCATCTCAATAAATTAGAATGTCGTGGAAAAGTTCATTTATTTCAGTAATTCAACTCAAATTGTGAAACTCATGTATTAAATAAATTCAATGCACACAGACTGAAGTAGTTTAAGTCTTTGGTTCTTTTAATTGTGATGATTTTGGCTCACATTTAACAAAAACCCACCAATTCACTATCTCAACAAATTAGAATACTTCATAAGACCAATAAAAAACATTTTTAGTGAATTGTTGGCCTTCTGGAAAGTATGTTCATTTACTGTACATGTACTCAATACTTGGTAGGGGCTCCTTTTGCTTTAATTACTGCCTCAATTCGGCGTGGCATGGAGGTGATCAGTTTGTGGCACTGCTGAGGTGGTATGGAAGCCCAGGTTCATTTGACAGTGGCCTTCAGCTCATCTGCATTTTTTGGTCTCTTGTTTCTCATTTTCCTCTTGACAATACCCCATAGATTCTCTATGGAGTTCAGGTGTGGTGAGTTTGCTGGCCAGTCAAGCACACCAACACCATGGTCATTTAACCAACTTTTGGTGCTTTTGGCAGTGTGGGCAGGTGCCAAATCCTGCTGGAAAATGAAATCAGCATCTTCAAAAAGCTGGTCAGCAGAAGGAAGCATGAAGTGCTCCAAAATTTCTTGGTAAACGGGTGCAGTGACTTTGGTTTTCAAAAAACACAATGGACCAACACCAGCAGATGACATTGCACCCCAAATCATCACAGACTGTGGAAACTTAACACTGGACTTCAAGCAACTTGCGCTATGAGCTTCTCCACCCTTCCTCCAGACTCTAGGACCTTGGTTTCCAAATGAAATACAAAACTTGCTCTCACCTGAAAAGAAGACTTTGGACCACTGGGCAACAGTCCAGTTCTTCTTCTCCTTAGCCCAGGTAAGACGCCTCTGACGTTGTCTGTGGTTCAGGAGTGGCTTAACAAGAGGAATACGACAACTGTAGCCAAATTCCTTGACACGTCTGTATGTGGTGGCTCTTGATGCCTTGACCCCAGCCTCAGTCCATTCCTTGTGAAGTTCACTTAAATTCTTGAATCGATTTTGCTTGACAATCCTCATAAGGCTGCGGTTCTCTCGGTTGGTTGTGCATCTTTTTCTTCCACACTTTTTCCTTCCACTCAACTTTCTGTTAACATGCTTGGATACAGCACTCTGTGAACAGCCAGCTTCTTTGGCAATGAATGATTGTGGCTTACCTAGTGAACCAAACTGAGAGACCATTTTGAAGGCTCAGGAAACCTTTGCAGGTGTTTTGAGTTGATTAGCTGATTGGCATGTCACCATATTCTAATTTGTTGAGATAGTGAATTGGTGGGTTTTTGTTAAATGTGAGCCAAAATCATCACAATTAAAAGAACCAAAGACTTAAACTACTTCAGTCTGTGTGCATTGAATTTATTTAATACACGAGTTTCACAATTTGAGTTGAATTACTGAAATAAATGAACTTTTCCACGACATTCTAATTCATTGAGATGCACCTGTATATATATATATATATATATATATATATATATATATATATATATATATATATATATATATATATATATATACAGTACACACACACACACACACACACACAAATCAAAACATTTCATTCAAATTCATTCTTTTTGTACAAGTAACACACCATATAATTGCTACCAATTTATCCAGATGTTTTAATTTTTTAAATTGCTTGCACTTTTTTTTTTCAGCTCCTGTTTGTGCAATCACAGTTCACACGTGTTGTTGCAATACAGCACAAAAAAAATCGTCAAATAGTGCCCTGTGCCACCGGTCTTACAACAGCTTAATCTTGGCAAAAAAAAATAAAAAAGAGGTAAAAGGTTACCCAACATTTAGCAGAAGCGACTCAGCAAACAGGAACTCCTGATGGCCTCCTCCCTTATTTTCTCACTTCACCTCATCCAGCTGTGAGCAAAAAAAAAAATTATACTAAAATGGGTCAGACTTATGCAGGCCTCTTTACACATTATCTACATTTTCACTATCAACTTGACAATTTCACTGCTCCAGAGAAGAGAAGAGAAGAGAAGAAAGCATCACTTGTGAATTTCACATTTCATACTGAATGTTTCCTAAAAACCTAAACTGAATATATCTGAATCATCCTCTTTCCTTTTTTTTTTTTTAAGTAAAATAAAATTGTGCGTTTTCTTTTTCTTGATACCATAAACTGTCTCTCAAAGAGTGGAATCAGCTGAAAAAACAGTATAATCTCTGAGCGTACCACATCCTTGTGAGTTACACCCTTAACAGTCACCTTCTCTCTGGTTGACAGTCAAACCAAATATGAGAGGAAAAACACTTCAGGGTGTGAAACGCCCTGTTACTTCAGCACTCACAAAACCGTCAGAGTAAACCGACCTTATGTTTACATGCTTCTTAACAGGAAATTGCCCTTTAACTTTTGTTTTCTTTTCATCTTTTATCATGTTGTGGGTTGTTTTACTGACTATTACTAGTAAAATGTAACATTATGAAATCACGTAAAGATGTCATCGCCACGACAAACTTTATTCAGCAGGATCCAATCCTCTTGTAAAGCTGAACAGTTTAGGGTTAAGGCATTGGTAGTCCTGGGATTTGAACTCACAAACTTCCAGTCACAAGTGCACAACAACATACACCTTGTATCACAAGCCAGAACTGGTATGTTTTGCCACAGCTAAGAACCACCCATTTTCACAGAAATTTCACGTTTTCCTGCAGCACGTCAGCAAACACGCAAGATTGTTTCATCATCACTACAAAACAGATTAAAAACATGTTGTTCTGCCTCTAGACCAAATGCAAACAAGCAACACATCCTGGCTCATTATTTACATTTGTACAATAATATTCTTGATTTTTGTTTTTAATCATTAATATTTTTATTCCTGCCATTTTGACCTATATGGGGGCACGGTGACTTAGTGGTTAACACATTTTCCTCACACCCTTCAGGGTTGGGGGTTCGATTCCTGCCTCCGGTCTGCATGCGCTCCCTGTATTTTGGGATTTCTTTGGGGTACTCCAGTTTCCTCCCCCAATCCAAAGTCATGTAAGCTGATTGGCATTTCCGAATTGTCTATAGTGTGTGAATGGGTGTGTGTGCGCGATTGTGCAGTGGGTTAGCACCCCGTCCAGGATGTTCCCCTCCTTGTGCCCCGAGTCCCCTGAGATAGGCTCACTGTGACCCTGTGTAGGATAAGCAGTACAGAAGATGGATGGATTTTCACCTATTAGGCCAGGGGTTTCCAAACCAGGGGTCCCTTGACTTACAAATGGGGACAGATAAACTCACAATCTACTCTTTTGTTTTTGCATTTATTTTACAAATTAAAATTATGAATATGGGAATACAAAATGAAGAGCGTACATGCTGTCTTTTGTCTTTTTTACTATCTTGATGCACTGCATTAGCACGCTGACCCTTCCTCTGACTCAGTGGAAGAAGTAAAAAATAAATAAATAAATAAAAAAACTAACACAAAAATATGAGTAAATCTTGATTGAATATGGATTTACAAGTTCTAAATTATCAATCTGGAATAAAAAATGTAGGGTGCTCGAAAACTCACAGACTCATTGGCTACACTTCACAGGCTTTGGGAACCACAAAGGTATGTGAATTCTTCAGTCTTTTCTTCACAGCACTATTCACACCATGTCAAAGAACATAACTCTCAGTTTAACTCTCACTTTTGCCCTGTTGCACATTTGCCACTTAGCAATGAGAATTCCAGGTCTTTTTGGTGAGTCAGATCATTTGGCTCAGCTCAACAATAAGAGTCGGCTCTATTAGCTCCCAGATTGCCATTATTTTCTCTAGAACGACAATATTTTGATCAGCGATTAGCCACAGAAGACTCACTATGGCTGAAAGTGTTCCATGAAGTGTTCTTACTCTATGTTATAAAAAAGCATTTTATAAAAATCTATTTTTGATTCATTTTCAATAAACACTTTATTTGTCACATACATTACAGCACTGAGAAATATCAGCACACAGGGTCAGGCATGATATGGCACCCCTGGAGCCCAACAGTGGCAGATTGGCAATGCTCTTCTGATCAGAAACCTATAGCCTTAACTGTTGAGCCACCACTGCCCAAGAGCCTTGTCAGGGTGGCAGGGTATCTCTAGCTTATCCTGTGAACACTGGGTATGAGGCAGGAATACACTTCAGATGGGACACCACATACACCTGCGTTCACACATAGGTGCAATTTAGCATAACCAATGCAACCACTGGCACATTTTGAACAGGGTGAGGAAGCCAGAGGAAACCCAGCTCACGCATACATGAGAGAATATACAAACTCTGTACAGACAGTAACCCGAGCTCAGACTTGAACCAGGGACCCTGAAACTGTGATGTGGTGATGTTACCCACTGCACCGGCCTAAATATCTCTTCTAATTCAAATTCAATTAAAATTTTATTTGTCACACACACACACTTACACAGTATGACATGTAGTGAAATGCTTTTACTGTTGAGCCACCAATGCAGAAGTATTTTGGTTAAATTACATCGCAAATATAACTGCATTACTTCTACAAAAACGAAAATGAAGTTTTTCATTCATGCGAGTCGGCTCACAACGTTCATCTATCAGAGCTGGTTGCGTATGAGACTTGTTTGTGAATGACACATCACTAATACAGACTAACAAATACAATATGTAATTTATTTCCCTGTTTTTGGATTTTAATTAAAAACAGGTTTTTCATCTTGTAAGTTTCTTTTAAGGATCAGGGTGGCTAGTGTGCTAAGCTAGCACACTGTTATGCTAATCTAAACAGACGGTTCTTTTTAGCTCACTGTGTTTTTTATTCGTTTGTAAATTAGTCTGACTAGATTGATTTGGCATTAACTCACTGGTGTTTATATTTTTCCACAGGTTTGTGTGTTAGCATTTAGACCTATACTTTGAACTGTTTTGGCATTAGTTAGCAAACTGTCTTTCTGCTAGTGATGTGTCGTTTCCGAACGAGTCGGCTCTTTGAACCGACTCTGAGAATGAAGAGCTTAGATGTTGATAAGAATTTTCAGTGTTTGAGAAATTATAAGTGTTACAATCTACAAATAAGAAAAAAAAAGGGGGAAACCTCAGCAAATATATGTTCACCTAAATGAGCCGAGTCAAATCAGCAGACTACTTCGTGCTATGTTCACAAGCTTTTCAGGAACCAAAACTAACATCCATGACATCACATTTAAATTTAGTTAGGACCCTTCAATGAGAAACAAGGGGTTTTCATATGCAAACTGCACTACGGGTGGGACTGGAAATCCTAGCTCCCCCTGAGAAAAGCTTATAACGCTTAGTTTCAGCTTTAAAAAACATGTTCCATGGCAGATGTCTGAATCTAAAGCCCTGAGTCATACAGGGATTTCACCCTGACTTCATGCTTCACACATTTTAAACATCTACACACTCTACTGATGTCAACATGCTCCTGCAATACTATTAGAGTTTTTGGTATGAGAATTTGGTCCTTTGTCTCTTTTTGCTTCATCTCTCTATTTTTATTATTCTTGAGTGATCAAAGGTAATGATTATTTGTGTATTTATTTAATAGAGATCCATTTCTTTCTCTTTTTTAAGCAGGAGCGTGTACAAGATTAAAATGCAAATGAACATGGTTCGAGGTGGCAAGTGATAAGTAAGACCTAAACACAGCGAGGCATGCTGTTATAGGAAAATAATCAACAATGTGATGCTGTGATGCTCCAAAGTTTTCTATTTTCTTAAGATGACATTTCCTGAAGCGTTTTATTTCTCTTATACCACACCCATTTGCTAACAGTAACATTTTTTACCTGTTTATAGTTAAATTTAATGATGTGAAATGTCAGTGAAACAAGTTAGTTCATGTTTTCACATTATAGCAATTACTGTATCTCTCTATTTTCTCTTTGTGGAGGCGGGGGCGTGGTCGAGCATCGGTTTGTGAATGGAGGGCAGAGCCGGAGAAAGCGAGTGGTAAGGTTTACACACCTGTGGGAAATTGAGACTAACGAGTGTTCTGTGTTGCAGTGAGGAGAAAAGGAGGAGAGACCCGCGCCTCGAGAGAGAGAGCGACGCCGACACATAGCCACATGTGTGCGTGCGTGCGTGCGTGTGTGTGTGTGTGTGTGTGTGTGTGTGTGTGGTGATAACGGAAAATAAAGAAAGTTTCAAGTTGGAGTAAGCCTGTCTCCTGTCTGGTTCCTCCGTACCCAGCCTTGGAATCTTTACACTGGTGCCGAAACCCGGGACAAACGACAGGAAATCGCCGCCATGGAAGGCTCACCTCTGGACCATCTCATCAACCAGCTGGCCAACCTCCACCAGACCCAACACCAGGCCCTCCTGCAGCTCCAGCCGACCAGGAAAAGCGGTTTAAGGACCTCCTCAACGCCCAGGCCGAGGACCGCCAGGTGCTTCAGGGCCTGGTGCAGCAGGCCGGGATTCCAGCCGCCGGCCCCGCAGCAGCCGCGCCCACTGCTCTTCCCCACGTCGCGCTGACAAAGATGGGACCTCAGAACGATCCAGAGGCCTTCCTGGAGCTGTATGAGCGCTCCGCGCGGGCATGGGGCTGGCCTGAGGGTCAGTGGGTGGCCCGCCTGGTGCCGCTCCTGTCGGGCTCCTGTTGCGGCCCAGCAGCTGCCCATTGCGAGCATGCTGGAATACCTGGACCTGAAGCGGGCGATCCTGCAGCGGGTCGGGCGGACCCCCGAAGAGCACCAGCAGCGTTTCAGAGCCCTGGCCTTCGTGGAGCTCGGCAGGCCGTTCGCCTTCGCCCAGAAGCTACGGGACACCTGCAGGAGGTGGTTGTTGGCTGAGGAGCACAATGCAGAGGAAGTGATCGACCTAGTGGTGCTGGAGCAGTTCATCACCTGGCTTCCCGACGGGACGGCGGAATGGGTCCAGTGCCATCGTTCTGCGTCGCTGGATGAGGTGGTTCAGCTGGCAAAGGATCACCTGGCGGCGGATCCAGGGGCAGGCGAGGGCACCCTTCTTCCTCTCTCTCCTTCTCTCGACCTCGTGCCTCTCCCCGTCCTTTCCCTGTCCCTACCCCCCGGAGACGCGGGCTGGGTCCACCCCGACCCATGCCACGCTCCCGTCCCTGTCCCCTCCACTTCCCCCCTCCCCCCTCCCCCCTCCCCCCTCAGTGACTTTGTCCGTGGTATGGTTGTTGGTGCCAGATGGGCTGGTTTGTATATTTCAGAAACTGCAGATCTTAGCAGAAGACAACTTTGGGTTCCACTCTTGTAAGCCAGGAACAGTCTGAGACTACAGTGGGAACAGACTCAGCAAAACTGGACATCTGGTCTTTTTCCACTCTTCAACTGTCCACTTTCAGTGTGCACTGGCTGACAGGCTGGAACCTGATTTGATCTTCTTAAGGTTCAACATGTTGTGCATTCTGAGATGCTTTTCTGCTCACCACAATTGTAAAGAGTAATTATTTGAGTTACCATAGTCTTCCTGTCAGCAAGGTGTTTCAGCCCGCAGAACTGCCACTCAGTGGATGTTTTTTGTTTTTTTGCACCATTCTTTGTAAACTCTAGAGACTGTTGCGTGTGACAATCCCAGGACATCAGCAGTTTCTGAAATACTTAAACCAGCCCATCTGGCACCAACAACCAAACAGACAAAGTCACTGAGATCACACTTTTCCCCCCATTCTGATGTTTGATGTGAACATTAAATGCAGCTCTTGACCTGTAACTGCATTATTTATGCATTGCACTGCTGCTACATGTTTGGCTAATTAGATAACTGCATGAATGTTCAGGTGTTCCTAATAAAGTGGTTGGTGAGTGTGCATTTCAGCATAGAGTTTATGCAGTCCTAGGCTTGCATTACTTGCAGTGAGTGCCACCGTGTGTATGTTTGTGTATGAGGGCAGCTCAGTCATTTAAACATGGAGGATGTAGTTACATAAAACCACACACAGATGTCAGGGTAGATTTATTTTACAGCTTCTGTCACAGTTCTTCAATTTGACTCAAAAGACTAATGAGTGTCAGGTTTTCTGATTCAGTTCTAAATTCATTTCTAGAATCCTGAATGGCTTTTAATGGATACCTGAAATTAACAAGGGAATTTCATCTGAAACATAGATTTCACAGAAAATCATTGTGCTCTTTGGAAAGCAAACATACAATGTGTATTTTTCTCAAATAATTTATTAGTTGATTCATTGTTATGGTCGGCTCACATTTGTCTTGTGGCTGCACACTCAGAAATAAAGGTACCTAATTGTACTTTTCCTTGACTCCAGGGTTCATCTTTTGTGTGTTTCTTTCACTTGAATGTAGTGTAAGGTGATGTACCTTTAAATATTTATTCTAAAAGCTAATTAAAAGCACACCACATGCACCGTCCCAGGTAAAAATACATACTAAAGGTACAAAAGATGTGCTCTTAATGGTACCACCCCAGCTACAAGAAAAAGTTCAGGTACCTTTATATCAGGCATGTTATAGCTGTGATGTTCATGGGAAGTGCATTTTTGCATTTCTGCCATATATTTTGTCCCTTGCGGCAGGACCCATCACATTTCTGAGCATGACAAAGGAGATACATTGAATGGGAGACCACAGTTACACAGTCACAGTTACAGACCGCAGTTACAAAAGCTGTTTGTTATTTGAAATTATATCGGAAAACAAATAGGTGACAAAAAGTAACATATCCTGGGAAATATAATTGAAAACCTAGACGAATTGGTGCTGTTTTTAATGGTGGTCACACCAACTTTTGATTTGATGTAGATTTTTCTTCTGTACACTCACTTTGCAAGTCTTCTTCTTTTCCTTTCGGCTGTTCCCTTCAGGGTTCGCCACAGTGAATCATCTGCCTCCATCTAGCCCTATCCCCTGCATCCTCTTCTCTCAGACCGACTACCTTCATGTCCTCCTTCACTACATCCATAAACCTCCTCTTTGGTCTTCCTCTCAGCCTCCTGCCTGGCAGCTCTAACCTCAGCATCCTTTTACCGATATATTCACTCTCCCTCCTCTGAACATGTCCAAACCATCTCAACCTGGAATCTCTAACTTTGTCTCCAAAACATCTCACATGTGCTGTCCCCCTGATGTACTCATTCCTGATCCTATCCATCCTCGTCACTCCCAAAGAGAACCTCAACATCTTCAGCCCTGCTACCTCTAACTCTTCCTCCTGTCTTTTCCTCAGTGCAACTGTCTCCAAACCATACAACATCGCTGGTCTCACTACTGTCCTGTACACCTTTCCTTTCATTCTTGCTGGTACTCTTTTATCACACAACAGACCTGACACTTTTCTCCCACCCATTCCAACCTGCCTACACACGCTTCTTCACCTCTTTTCCACACTCCCCGTTGCTCTGGACTGTTGACCCTAAGTACTTAAAATCCTGCACCTTCTTTATCTCTTCTCCCTGTAACCTCACTGTTCCACTTGGATCCCTCTCATTCACACACATGTATTCTGTCTTGCTGCGACTAACCTTCATTCCTATTCTCTTCAGAGCAAACCTCCACGTCTCTAGAGTTTCCTCCACCTGCTCCCTGCTCTCACTACAGATCACAATGTCATCCGCAAACATCATAGTCCATGGAGATTCCTGTCTGACCTCATCTGTCAGCCTGTCCATCACCACCGCAAACAAGAAAGGGCTCAGAGCCGATCCTTGATGCAGTCCCACCTTCACCGTGAACTCCTCTGTCACACCTACCACACACCTTACCATTGTCCTACTGGTCTCATACATATCCTGCACCACTCTAGCATACTTCTCTGCCACTCCAGACCTCCTCATACAATACCACAGCTCCTCTCTTGGCACCCTGTCATACGCTTTCTCTAAATCTACAAAGACACAATGCAGCTCTTTCTGACCCTCTCTGTACTTCTCCATCAACATTTTGTACACTCACTTTGCAAGTGATAAATATAATCTATTAACATGTCTATTTTTTAAAGCATTCTTACTTTACAGCATTTTTTCACACCTGCCTCTATATATATATATATATATATATATATACAGGTGCATCTCAATAAATTAGAATGTCGTGGAAAAGTTCATTTATTTCAGTAATTCAACTCAAATTGTGAAACTCGTGTATTAAATAAATTCAATGCACACAGACTGAAGTAGTTTAAGTCTTTGGTTCTTTTAATTGTGATGATTTTGGCTCACATTTAACAAAAACCCACCAATTCACTATCTCAACAAATTAGAATACTTCATAAGACCAATAAAAAAAACATTTTTAGTGAATTGTTGGCCTTCTGGAAAGTATGTTCATTTACTGTACATGTACTCAATACTTGGTAGGGGCTCCTTTTGCTTTAATTACTGCCTCAATTCGGCGTGGCATGGAGGTGATCAGTTTGTGGCACTGCTGAGGTGGTATGGAAGCCCAGGTTTCTTTGACAGTGGCCTTCAGCTCATCTGCATTTTTTGGTCTCTTGTTTCTCATTTTCCTCTTGACAATACCCCATAGATTCTCTATGGGGTTCAGGTGTGGTGAGTTTGCTGGCCAGTCAAGCACACCAACACCATGGTCATTTAACCAACTTTTGGTGCTTTTGGCAGAGTGGGCAGGTGCCAAATCCTGCTGGAAAATGAAATCAGCATCTTCAAAAAGCTGGTCAGCAGAAGGAAGCATGATGTGCTCCAAAATTTCTTGGTAAACGGGTGCAGTGACTTTGGTTTTCAAAAAACACAATGGACCAACACCAGCAGATGACACCCCAAATCATCACAGACTGTGGAAACTTAACACTGGACTTCAAGCAACTTGGGCTATGAGCTTCTCCACCCTTCCTCCAGACTCTAGGACCTTGGTTTCCAAATGAAATACAAAACTTGCTCTCATCTGAAAAGAGGACTTTGGACCACTGGGCAACAGTCCAGTTCTTCTTCTCCTTAGCCCAGGTAAGACGCCTCTGACGTTGTCTGTGGTTCAGGAGTGGCTTAACAAGAGGAATACGACAACTGTAGCCAAATTCCTTGACACGTCTGTGTGTGGCGGCTCTTGATGCCTTGACCCCAGCCTCAGTCCATTGCTTGTGACGTGCACTCAAATTCTTGAATCGATTTTGCTTGACAATCCTCATAAGGCTGCGGTTCTCTCGGTTGGTTGTGCATCTTTTTCTTCCACACTTTTTCCTTCCACTCAACTTTCTGTTAACATGCTTGGATACAGCACTCTGTGAACAGCCAGCTTCTTTGGCAGTGAATGTTTGTGGCTTACCTAGTGAACCAAACTGAGAGACCATTTTGAAGGCTCAGGAAACCTTTGCAGGTGTTTTGAGTTGATTAGCTGATTGGCATGTCACCATATTCTAATTTGTTGAGATAGTGAATTGGTGGGTTTTTGTTAAATGTGAGCCAAAATCATCACAATTAAAAGAACCAAAGACTTAAACTACTTCAGTCTGTGGCATTGAATTTATTTAATACACGAGTTTCACAATTTGAGTTGAATTACTGAAATAAATGGACTTTTCCACGACATTCTAATTTATTGAGATGCACCTGTATATACATACATACATACGTACATACATCCAAACAATTGCAATCAAAATTATTAAATTTTCCCCCATTGCAAATCGCTCCACAGAACAGAATCCCAAAACTTCTGTGGGTTATTTATATGATTTTGAGCTGACTTTTATTGTGCTTTTGGGTCAGTAGTGGTGTACGTCTTGGAGTTCTGGCATGGAAACCTTCAGTGTTTAATATTGTGCTCACTGAAACCTCAGTGCCTGCTGCCACCAAGTCTTGCTAAAGGTCTTTTGCAGTCACTCGAGAGTTTTTCACAACCTGCCTTCTCAGAAATCTGGTTGCAGCCATTGATAGCTTCCTTTTTCTGCCCCATCCAGGTATTTCATGTATTTTCTGCCCCTAGCCAGTTCAGATATTTCATGTGTTCCAGCTCAAGCACACCTGGTGCAACTAATGAAGCCCTTGATTAGTTGTCTCAAGCACACTTGATGCAACACTTGTTTTGCATATTTGTGCTGTTGTGTGGGAATCTATTCAGGGGGTTGAATAACTTTGAGACTGGAGAAGTCATTATAAGTTGCACTTTCAGTGGAATTTGTGGAAACCACTTGAAGCATTTTTTGTGTTGAACTATTTCAATTGCTCTTGTTTGATATGTTCATTGCAAACAGCTGAAAGTTTGCAATGAGGGTTGAATAATTTTGATTGCAACTGTATATATTTATATAGTATGGCCTCTATATTTCTGTTCTCAGTCTTCTGTGGAGGTTGTTGGTGATGTCGCTGACTGTTTTGTTTTTTTCTTCACAGCTCTCCCAATTTTTCTGTCATCAACTTCTGTTATTTTTTTTTTTTTGGATGACTTGTTCGATATCTGGTTGTTAGTACAACAGTGGTTTCATTCTTTTTCAGGACATTCCAAATTATTGTATTAGCAATACACAGTTTCACTTTTGTTCTATTGTGTAGCACACAGTTATAGAAGGGAATTACTTATAATTACACTGTCCGGTGTTACCCAGATGAGGACGGGTTCCCTTTTGAGTCTGGTTCCTCTCAAGGTTTCTTCCTCATGTCGTCCCAGGGAGTTTTTTCCTTTCATTGGGGATAAATTTACCAATTTAAAATTTAGATCCAAAATTTATATATTTTTGTAAAGCTTTGTGATGATGTCCATTGTTAAAAGCGCTATACAAATAAAACTGAATTGAACTGAATTAATACCTAATACTTGTGCAGTAGCTCTGGTTGATTTTTCCTCTTTTCTTAGTTTCAAAATGGCTTGCTTTTCTCCTATAGACAGGTCTCTGCTCTCAGAGCTATTAATTGTTTAAACAATCAATCTAATAGGGTGCACCTGAGCAAGAAAAAACAGCTGTCAGTCACATGCTCCAATGGTTTTTGATCACTTGATCAACAAAATTGCTGTGTACTAAGTTGTTTAACACATTTAGACGTAAAGAGGAAACGAAAGCTGAAATTCTGATCCTGTCATCTCATATTCATCTTTTGATCTCAAACACAAATGTCTTCAGTGTATAGGAAAAACAAAATAATTGGCCTTGCTGTTCCAATACTTTCAGAGAGGACTGTATACTGGAAAATAAATTTAATAAATAAATAAATTAATTAATTAATTAACATTTATAAACTCCAAAATAAAAAGAGTATAGAACATTTAATTTGTACATTGTTTCCCCCATGATCAATAGCTTAAAAAGGTATTATACTCTGGAAAACACAATTTAAAATCCCAAAATATACACAGTATATAAAACTTGTCTTTTATACATTGTTTTTCCCAGAATATATTTATTTAAATGGTAATATAATAATTAAATAATAATTTAATTTAAAATCCTAAAAATATTTGATAATAAATATAAAAACGTAAGACATTTATTTGAAATTTACGTCCAACTTCATTCTTATTTTCCGTTACATCCACGCCTCCTCCATCCTCGCGGGGGCGCGCACGCAGCGCGCGAGACCTGACGCTGCAGTTCCAGCCAACCCCCTTTTCCTTTCCGAAAGCGCGAGACTGGAACGCGCTCTTCATCTGGGGCTTGAGAACCCAGAGGAAGTGTGCGCGGCACATAAACGCGAGCGAGTTTAAAAGTGATTTAACGGCAGATTACTTTAGTTCTTAAATCGGATGTGTGAGAAAACGGTTAGCCATGTGCGACTGTTGCGAGAAAAACTAATGACTCGTTAAATTTTCTACGGTTTTGTCAATGTAGGGTAGATTTTTTTCGGGATAAGACATTAAAGACCAAGGTGAGAAACGTTAGCTAAGTTGGTTAGCAAGTCCGCTAACATTTAACGATATATATTTAGGTTTTTGGATTGGCATTAAAGCTGAAAAAAAAAAAAAAACTTCAACTGGAATTAAATCTATTTTTGCTGCTAGGACTGTATATATCTTAATACATATTTTGGGGGATATATTTGATCATTCATGCACCGCTTCAAAAAGTAGGTTACCAAACAAGGTAAGTTAAAAAATAATAATAAATTTTATCATATTGTGATATTATTGGACGTTGCTACCTTTAGCTATGTAGCTAATGTTAACTAAAAGTTGGCAGTGTTTGCATGAAGTGTCGGATAGCCAAGCCTTTGTATGTTCTATTGTAACATGTAGCATAACTGTTAGCTAGGCGGCTAACAGTTATTAGCCATCATTTGTTATAGAAATGGCTTAATGTTATGCCATTGTTGCGGAAATGACAGCTCACAGTAACAAACAGAGCCAGCTAAAAGACTGTATAAGTTTACTCATTAAACCAACAGAAACTTTTTGGTAAAACGCCCCAGACTCACAATATGTGCCATTTTTTAAAATTTGTTTGCTAACGACTTTTTTTTTTGGTTTATATCCACTTCATGTTTTGGGCAGAAAAGAATAAAGTTAGTCTGCTTTAATGCTCAGGAATATTCATGCATAGTTTACACTTTTACCCTTTATGTTTTCCCTCCCTTGTAAAGATGGGTCGATATGACAGATAATATCGCGATACTGTAGTCACATTAGTCAAAATAAAAAGATTGGTATAAAAATAAATGTAACTGTTCTTTCAGTATTGTTAGGGAAGCTACTTTGTAATTGAAATGATTCAAACTACTTGTGATTTGAAAGAGCTGAACTACAGCCGAGCTACCTTTCTGATAAAGTAATTAGCAGGGATGGGAACAGCGATTTGATACTTGATCATAACCACTGAATCTGATACGATTCGATTTGATTAAATTCTTAAGGCAGTGATTCAATACTGGAGGCGGGAGGGAATAACTTGCTTCATGGATGTCCAACTATGTTTGAACGTCGTAGACATTGTGATCATTGGTGCGTTACTGCAGTATAAGAGGAATAAAACACTCTGGGATGTGTTGTTGTAGGAGAATAATAGACTGAGTGTGGTAACAGTAGTAACTGTGATACCAGTAGTTATCACACCGTCGAGTCGTTGATTAGTTTTCTATAACAACATGTCCTATCATGTTTTAATCCTGCATTCATACTATCAAGTATCAAGTCACTGATGTTGCTCCTAGTTTGTCTCTTGTGGCCGTGTAGAAACCGTTCTTGTTATCGCTTATAGAAGTCACCTGTGCAGCTTTTTACAGTTCTCATAAGATATCGTCTTGCTTAAGTACTGTATAACAATTTTAATATTGCAGTTAAATGTAGGACTGTTATTGTGGATTTTGGCATTTGGACTCTGCAAAAACCAGGCAAATGTAGTTAAGCATGCATCCTCTCCTCTCCAGTTTTATGCCAGGCCTCATCTTGCTTGCTATATTTATGAGTAATAAGTGAGCCATGGAAAAACCAAATCACCAAAAAGAAGAAAAAAAGGAAACGAGAGAAAAAATGCAGTCATGTCAGATGCCATCAGGGTTTTATATTTTCCTTTCACATCCACAAATTAGTTTACGTGTCTACCAGTGAGTGCCCTTTAAAATGACTAAACTCTACTTTAAAGCAGTAGTTCGGGGACAAATAAACTTCAGCAAATTAGCATAGAATGGAAATGACATCATGTGTCGTTAACATGTTTGGGCCAGTTGTTTTTCATTTGTTTATTTATTTATTTATTTTAAGCTGCACACCATGCATGCTGCACGAAACATGTTCTCCTAATACCGTGTTATGATGTGATGGAAGCTGACACATCATGATCTCAGTATTATAAGGTTCAATCTGGCATTTTGTTAATGAGTTAAACACAAACCTCATTGCTGGGGGGATTTTTTATGCTCATGTGGTGGTGGTTTTCATTTTCAGTCTTTTTTTTTTTTTTTTTTTTTTTTTTTTTGCTGTAATATTGAAATCTCCGAACTCACATAGTCACAGACATAGTAAGCTTGGTACTTTAAGGCTCTGTCTGCTAGCCAATCATCATCCAGGGTAAATGTGCAGTATAGAAGGCCATGGTCAATCAATATTCACGTTCGGTTTACATGTTGATTGAAGAGAGTGGACTCAAAGCCTCAGTGTAGTTAGCTGTAGATTTTTTATATATGCTCTATGAGATTAACGAAAGTCTATATAATTTATTATTGATCTGCTTTATGTACTGTTTGTATGGAGACTAAACATTCTGACACATTAAAAAAAACTTCACTGCAGTGGAAAGTTTAATATCATCAGATAAAAGCAGGAAATATAACCAACATTAGTTAGCAATGTACTTTCTAAACTGATCTTTCCAGACATCCAAAGGTGTTTTTTTTTTTCTTCTTTTTTAAATAAAAGAAGAATCCTTTATTTGCTACATATACATTACAGTACAGTGAAATATGCCATATCTCAGCTGGTTAGGAAGCTGAGGTCTGAGCGCAGGGTCAGCCGAGATATACGCCCCTGGAGCAGAGAGGGTTAAGGGCCTTGCTCCAGGGCCCAACAGTGGCAGCTTGGCAGTGCTGGGGCTTGAACCCGTGACCTTCTGATCATTAAGATACATGCATTCTGAGAAGTAAACTGGATTGAAAAGCACATGATCATAATGGGGTCTAAAACATCTTCCTTTCCTTATTTACAGTTTATTTGCATATATAAAAAGCTGGGCTGCGACCCCTCAACTTTCTCTAACGTACACAAGCATATATAATCCCCTGTTGTTTGCTAGTGTGAGTGCATGTTCATGTTAAGGAAATCTGAAGTTATGTAGTTATCACACCATGCCACCCACTCTTCATTTGAAGCTTTGCTGACCCTGGCATATTAGTGAAGCATAATCAGTCATATTAGTTCCCATACAGCCAGGCTTGTATTCCTCTTCTCAAAGCTGACTTATGACATCAGAAGTCATGACCTTTCCATGCCACTGGAATTATGGGATTGAGCAGTGACATGTTTATACGTTTCCTAGTTTTGACTGGCTACCTTTTATGTGGTAGTTTTGGAGATGCTCAACTCCCTGGAGCACCATTTGGCATATTTTTTAAAAAAATGAGATTTCAGACCCAGCCCAAGTAAGGGCAGTGCTGGAGCCGTTCTGCATGACCCAAGCTGGAAATGACGGTGGATTTTCATGAGGCAGTGACAGGAAATTACTAATTCACTGTAATATACTTATAGCCACAGCCTTCATGGTAAACTGTTCACTGACTGGAATATATGAATGTCTTGAGTTGTGTATGAACATAATTCTGTGGACTGTTCACAAAGGCCTTTTGTCGAGAAAGGGAGGTGGGGGTACTGGTTGATTAGTGTGATGAATTGGGTTAAAAATGTCTATCCATTTGATTAGATTGTTTTTAGGTGAGGAATTAAGATGGTCAACCTTTGACTATAGCTCAGCTATAGCTGTATAACTATAGCTGCAACTAACATTGATTTTGATAAATGATTAATCTTTTGATTATTTTTCAGATTAATTTATTAGTAGGATGATTTGTGTGTCTGCATTTACAGCTCTGATTTGTTTCAATTTCGACCAGACAAATTTAAAATAAAGGCAAAATAAATATCCACTGGCTTTCTTGCTAGCTGAAATACTCCAATGCTAGATTAATTTTGCTTGCCGCTTTGTGTGCATCATTTTCAGTGTGTGGAATCAACTTCAAAGTTTTGGGATTGACTTTGAATCAGTGAATCGACTCATTTCGGGATCGACTTTGATGTGAACTGAAAGCAGGAATGGTGACTTGACTTCACAGACTTGATGACAACACTGCATTATGCACACATTTCATGAGTTTTGAAAATAGAAAACATTCGTTGTATTGAAATGTAGGCCTAATGAGTTTCCTTACTGAGATCTGCACCACCATTTCCGTCAGATGTGTTTTCTGATCTTAATGAAGAGATGTAGCGCTCCACAACATGCTTCATAACACAGTCTAAGTAATTGATCATTAAATTTATTGCTTACTTTGTTTATTATTATTTTAATATTTTATTTATTTTAGTTGTGTTGATTAGTTGTTGCAGCCCTAGTGCGACCATCTGTGGTTTAGTGGTAGCATTAATTCAGTTAAAACTGCAGTCACATCAAACGCAAATAAAATTCTCTTGATGGAAAAGCTGATTAACCGAAGGGGAAAGGACGAACGATGTTCGACGCATTTGTTTCTGGTTGCTACTTTTGTGCCACAGCAGTATAATCCAGATTAAATTTGACCTGTGAATTTGAAGCTGGGGGAGCTGTTTATTAAGTATCGCTCAAACCATACTTTTCTCTTGTTTTGTTACTGGAAAAAAAAAAGAACTCTAATACACACTAGGAATTTCCGTGGTTAAATTACTTTTCCCCCCCCCCTCTGCCTGCTACGATTTTCTTGTTGGCATCTTTGATGATGCATATCAAAACTTAAGATAGTAGTTTGCTTCTAAAATAAAGTAGCCCACAAATCCCCAAAGATGTTGCAGACCTTGTAAAAATGTGCATAATGTCTATTTAGAACCCAAAGCGTGCGTGCGTGCGTGTGTGCGCGTGTGCGCGTGTGTGTGTGTGTGTGTGTGTGTGTGTGTGTGTGTGTGTGTGTGTGGGGTGAAGAGAAGCCTTTAATCCAGAAGTGGCCTGATGCAGTCTGACATGGATGTTGAAGGGTGTGTCCTTTATAGGGAGGAGGGAGGAGAAAACACCGCTTTCAATCACGTACCAAGTAACCAACAGAGTCATGTGTGCATTACAGATGACGCACTCATGGTGTGGTGGAAATGTACATAAACTGTGTTAAGTGAAAACTTAAGTGTTCAAAGTGAACTCACCCAGGATGGCATTCTCTAGCTCTGATGGCATCTCTCTTCCTCCAGAGCCAAATTTTAAAAATAACCATAATTACAGTGTATATAAGAGAAAAGTGGGTCTGGTCGGTTGGGAATGGTCCTATACTCTCTCTCTCTCTCTCTCTCTCTCTCTCTCTCTCTCTCTCTCTCTCTGTCTCTGTCTGTCTGTCTGTCTGTGCTGTTTCCACTTTGTCATACCCACTTTTTCAACAAATCTGGGCTGCAGAATATCAAGGTTGAACCAATTCCTTAATTTATAGCGATGCAGATTTGGTTGATTTTGTGCTAAATAAACTTCTGCAGCTCCACTTGTTTCAACTGAGAGTTGGAAGTGCAACATCGAGATCAAAACGAAGTGCCTATCTGCATAATGTTATACGCATGCTTTCATGGACTTGCATTTTTTCCAAACTCTGTGTGGTACGTTTGGTGAAGTGTGAACGTTGTTTTCGAGCCAAGGAGCAGTCCAGAGAACTGATCCCTGGTCCTCTTGAAAATGGTAATCTGGGCTTCGTGTCTACCAAACCCTGGTACGCATCAGGTTTGGAAGCTACCTGCACTCGGTGCCCCACATCGAGTAACGTGATTGGTGCAACTTGTCATGCTACTTCCTGTTTCTGCTTTCTTGTTGGTGGGAAAGGGCTGTTATGGTCAGCGCTGTAATTAGCTCACCTTTGTGGTGCGAGTGCACCGAGAGCATCATGAAAACGGCCAAATATAATCTTGGACAAGAATGGCTTATTCAAAAAGCATGGGTCTTCACCACTTGAGTGTTGGTACAGAAAAGGAAAAGAAAGAAGAAGAAAAAAAGCAAAGGATGAACCTAGTGTCCACCATTTTGCAAGCTTGCATGCACAGAAGTGATATATGGAGTTGTACATTGTTGATCCACTGTTTGGAAAGAGTTCTTCTACGTGAAAGCAAATGTGAAAGCGATTAGGAGTCCCACCCCCCAAAAGAGCCCAGAATCGGTCCTGGATACAGACTTGTGTAATCAGACCAAGTGTGAAAACCCCCTAAATTGAGTGCATCGATTCATTTTGATCAAGCCTTTCATCAAAGCTAGTCATTCACAACTTTATTATGACGTGGCAGATTTCACATTTCCAGGCTGTAAGGCAGAAATCTTTTGCTTTGGACTACTGAAGTGAGTGTGATTGAAATTCTTGCAGTGAAAAATGTCTACTGTAGGCCAAACACCAACAAGTTTCTCTCTCTTCCCCCACCAAACTATGCAACACTTTAATTTCTGCCAAGAGTGAAAATCCCAGTGATCTGCTTTATATTTTATTTATTTATGAAGCAGCGGAAGCCATACTTAGACCACTGTCTCATTTTCAGAGGCTCACACCAGATCCAATTAACAAGCAAATACTATTTGTACAGACAAGATTAAATAAACAGGGGCTTTGAGAGCACTTCTGTCTGAATACACTGGTTACATTTACCTAATTAATTAAAACCAGAGTTAATTTTCTAAATTTCTAAGGTTTATTTCAAGTGGCAAATGACTGGTTCCCTGGAATGTGTACTCTATTCATTTACACCACACCACTGTTGAATTCTCAAACCGCAGCTGTGGCTCAGGTGGTAGAGCGGGTTGTCCACTAACCGTAGGGTTGGCGGTTCAATTCCCGGCCCGCATGATTCCATGTGCCGAAGTGTCCATGGGCAAGACACTGAACCCCAAGTTGCTCCTGATGCCAGGCACGTGCCTTGCATGGTAGTTCTCCTGCCATTGGTGCATGAGTGTGTGCGTGAATGGGTGAATGAGTGCAGACCATTTACTTGTTCTAATAAGTCATCCTTTCTGTAGTAGCTTCTCATTCACGTGGCGAATGCTCTCTATATCTGTTGATTTAAAAAACATGTAATCATTGACATGAAGTTTTCTGTAAGGAGATGTTTGTTTAACATTTATGGAAGGAGTCTCCAGTTTTCAGACATCTTTAGTTTATGTTTTTTGTAGTTTCTTGGTAACACGTGAAGCTGCATTTTTTTTTTTTTTTTTTTTTTTTTTTTTTTTTGTCTTAACGTCAAGAGATAAAACGTCCTCACACCAGCAGTGTTTTTATTCCTTTCTTCGTCAGTAGAGAAGATCAATTCAAGTGCAGCTTGTCTAGGCATACCAAATAAAGGCGTGTAATCATGAACGAGTAGCTAGCGAAGGCCAGCTCATTCATGTGTAATTCATTTTGCGAGCGGTGATAAAACACTGGATCTAAAGGTTTTAGTGTTGATTGATTATTGCTAAGTTGTGCCTGATGACTGACCCCTACACCATGATTCATCACAAACAGCTTTTGTCAGCCTTCCGGTCAGACAGACTGCCATGTGTTTAGGCATTGAAAAACACTCTGTCACTCTTTAGTTTATTATTGGTGGTGAGTGGTTCAGTAGCAGTGTGGAACTCCTGTCCATATCCTCACTGTAAACTCAGACGCTGAGCTCATACAGGAAGTGTGTGTGTGAACTGTAGACAATGGTTTAAGTGCCACAGACATTGTTAAATGCTCCATCATCAATAGATCTGAGCTCATTCACTTTAACCCTGTTGTTAGTTGTGTTCACATTAGTTGCTATGTCTGCAAATAACTTTGCATTTTAAAAGCTCCTTCAATGCATCGTAATCGTCCTGTAGTTGGCAATGTCTGCATCTTCACAGCGATAGTGACCAGAAGTTTGAATCCCAGGAGAGTAATTGCTGACCCCTTAAGTATGGACCCTTAACCCATTAACATTTTGTTTCTATGATTCACTCTTCTCCCTTTGGCTAGAAGGGGCTGAGAGATCAGTAAATAAATGATCACTGCAGGAGAGAGAGAGATAAGAACATGTCGTTAGCTTGTGTGAGTGCAGAAGGAAACAAAGGTTGCATTGATTTTGATGGCTCATAGTGTTCATAGAACCAACCGGTCTGGTAAGAAAAAAACAAAATCCCCAAATCCTTCAGCTTGAGTCTGGTTTTATCATCACATCCTCTTTGTAATCTGCAGGTCTGTGTTTGTTATACATGAGACGCATTAGATCGAGAAAATATTTTAGCATTGATGCTTTTTATTTACTTCTAGGATCATAGGCACAAGGCTAAACAAGGTAGACTTCAAGGCTAAATGTCCACTGCATGAGAATTTGTCACCCAAAATTAATGGGGAAAAAAATGGGCGAGTGATTTACTGGATAGTGTGGTGAGTGCTAAGATAAGTTTGGCTTCTTTCAAGTTTATGCAAATTACGAAAATACGAAGATAATTTATTCGAAATCCACTAATTCATGATTCGTTCACATCCTGCCTTGTAGACAGACACTCCCCTAAAGCGTCAAGGCACTGGAGAAGGGTGCAGAGGGAAATTCACGCTGCATCCAGTGGATATTTAGTCAAACTATAAACTAAAGTCTATAGGAGTACCTATGACTTCTACAGAAGTTTCTGTTGTAGCACATCGTGTTTGCCCCCTCAGCAAAAAGTTGTCCGCAAATGTTTTAGCTATCAGATGTGGTGTTCTGTCCTTGAACCGAATGTAAAAGATATTCCACTCTGGCTAGTGTCTTTATTTCCTCTCCATACGTTTAACCATGAGGTGTCTGTTTGTAATAAGCAAGAGAGATGTATGATGTGTTTTTGCGCTGCTTATGTTGGAGCATTGACCTCATACATGTTTCATATTTTTCATGGGGGTGTTCTAACTTCACATAAATTATCTGTCTTTGGCATATGTTAAATATGTGGAAAATATCAGTCTGATATATGGGCAGGTGATTGATGACAGGTGACACACTCCATATGTCATGGGTTTGTATGATATTAGTACTACAAAATACATTATCACACCAAAGAATTGTTCAGTTTCCAGTATTACCAGAGCCTGAGCTCTTAAGCAAGATCCTTAACCTTAAACTGCTTAGCCTGTAACATAGACTAGCTTCTGTCTCACAATAAACACACCTCCCAAAAAAGAAGAAATAGAAAAGATGTAACTCATCGACATCTCATCTGCGGATCTTCCACATTTTCAACTGTTTTGCTAACCTTATTAGTGTTATTTTTCTTGGTATTGTGACTAGAAAGGGAGTGAAAATGAGAAGCTGTGACCTTGACCTGTAGTACTCTGTGAAAGCCGTATGTGGTCTCATAGGCGTTGTGCAGTTTTGGTTCTCAGAATGCAGAAATTGAGGAAGAGTGAGACTTGTAGCCTAGATAGGTGTTTTTTTTTTTTTTTTTTTTTTTTTTTTAATAAATCTTCATAAGACCTGCTGTGTCTATTTCTGCTTTATAGCCCTGTCTGAAAACAAACAATACATATCTAGTCATCCGAAAAGTAATAAAGAAATAAACAAAATGGCAGTCTCTCTAAGGCAGAACATTTTCCAGTTTTTCTTTCAGCCCCCGAGGCTGAGTTCAGAACGGCAAAGCTAAGTCAGAAAGGCGAGGCCACTCCGTGACATGAGATTCCATTTGGATATGCCAACTAATCCCGGAGCTCTGCATTTTCAGGCAGAGGCAACAGAATCAACAGCAACAGTTCATCATGCTCTGATTAATGACTGGAGCTGTAATGCTATTGGTTTAAAATAGCAAAGAAAGTATCCGGAAACTTGGGAGACTTCATGGAGTGATGTTAACCCACTTGGATAAAGTAGGACAAAGTTTCCTGCACATTCTCTGCAACGTGACTACATGGTCAGAACTTAATTATGGTCCTCCTTATTTTGTCCTTCGTCGCATCGAAGTGAATTATAGCATCCCACTATACTTAATACTTTCAAGATGTGTTTTGGGCACCGCAGTACAGACTCCTGCATGATGCAGAGGCATGTGTTCTAGCTTATGTGACCTAGTTAAAGCACTTTCAAGGTGCCCCAGAAACAAAAAATAGTGGTTTTGAGCTTTTTGTGTCCATCCTTTAGTGTTCTGTTCACCAATGATCTACTATACGATATACGACACGCGACCTCGGCTCAAACACATACAGCGTATCTCCAAAAACATGCATCTGATCGTCTAGGATATCGTCCTGGTTATAGTGAACATGTGTCACTATATAAAGGCGGCAGTGAGAAATCCTCCACGGCTGAAAAAAGACTCTCATTATAAACTCTTCACTCTTTATATTTCGCTAGTTCATTAAGCTAGCTTAGTGTGCACACCTGACCATCACACCCATTCCCTAACCATTGGCAGTAACACAGAGTTGGTCCCCCTTTTGCTTTTATAACCGCTTCAACTCTTCTTGGAAGGCTTTCCACTAGATTTTGGAGCGTGGCTGTGTGGATTTGTGCTCATTCAACCGCAAGAGCATTAGTGAGGTCAGGTGCCGATGTCAAGTGAGGAGGCTTAGTACACTTTCAGCTTTCCAATTCATCCCAAAGGTGTCAGGCTACTCGGGTTCTTCCAATCCAACCTTGGGAAACCATGTGTTCACGGAGCTCGCTTTGTGCACAGGGGCATTGTCATGATAAAACAAGTTTGGGTCCTTCCAGTGAAGGGAAATTGTAATGCTACAGCATACAAAGACATTCTATAGAATTGTGTGCTTCCAACTTTGTGGCAAAAGTTTGGGAAAGAACCGCAGATGGGTGTGATTGTCAGGTGTCCTCATACTTTTGGACATATAGTGTATTATAGCATTTGTTTAGATACGGCACGGTGTGGCGTATCTTGAATGCTATTGGCTATTCCAGGACTTCACGCCATCACTATGACTTCCTGTTGCAATAGGAAATACATCAACATACAGAATCAAATCTCGGCTCTCAAACCATTTCATATGGAATTTTAAAAAAGGACGTAAATCTGCTTGCTTTGTTTGTCTAGCTAAAGGAGATAAGGAAATGGCAAAGTTTTAGTATTGCCCTTGAAAATAATATGTCAGTAGGTGGAATTTCACTCCCACCTCTCTCTGATATTCAGTAAACTTGTTCTAAATGTGTAGTGATAATTTGGAGTTGAATATATATTCTGCAGTTACAGATCTCCACATTATGATCACCGTGTTAAACATGTCTGCAGTCTAGCTCCAGCTTCCCATGTGAGGTTTCCGTGACATGCATCATTGCTCACACTGTGTCACGTTGTGAATATTAATGGGAACTGGATGCGAGTGACCCTGTCGATTTTGATGCTGGAGGATTTGGGATATTGAAACGGGCCAAGGGGTTTTGGATCTGTAGCCAAAAGCATATTTATTTGTCAGACATGAAGGTTTTTTTTTTTTTCTTCTTTTTTTTTTTCCTCCTCCCGAAGAGTGTTTGGTTGTGATTGGAGCGGTTTTTCATGCAGTTGACCGTAATATTCAGGCTGGATTGACTCAAAACGTACGTGCAGCTTGTAGTGATTTAATGAAACCCAAAACACCAGTGAGATCTGAACAAAGGCTAATGAGGACCGCGTTCCATTAGCATGATCAACAAGCAAACATTGACCAGAGATTGGAATTAAGTATTTAAGTCATATCAGTATGTTTCGTTTAATTAATAGTACAGTTGGAAATACAGTAGTATTTACAATTAGCTGTGTGGCGAATGATTATCTTTCTCTCGCACCCAAGATTTCAGGAATAATCATGTTACCTTTACACGTTTATATCTTTGCTTTTTTTGAGTTGACCAGCAACTAATGCTATTTGTGTGTGTCCTGCAATCACAAGTCTGATTACTTTCTCTAATGGAGTAAAACCTTTTAGGTAGCTAAAGCCTGACCACATGTGTCCCAGCAGGAGACCTCGGCACAGCAAGTCTCCATCCCAGTGTTTTAAACGACCAGCAGTGTTTTGTTGAGCTCAGCCAAGACTGGTGTCAAATTCTCACAAGAGAGTGGTTTGTGTGACGTGATACTCAATCATCCCAGTAATGCCATCCAGACCTCTTCTCTCTGGTTTTGTTTGCTTTCTCTCCGTCTGGGAAAATCAGTTGCCACAGAAAAAAAGCACAGCTAAACAAAACAGTTTTCAGACCTTTTCAGAATGCAGTCCAAATACTTCAATGTATATGACAATAAAAACCTTTTCCACTGAAAAGAAGACGTACAGACTGCTATAGATTTTTTTTTTTTCTTTTTTTTTTCCTGTGCACTGTTTTCCTTCTCTTTTCTGACCCTTCCATCTGCTAAACGACTTACTGGCCTTAAATCGAGGTGATCTTTAAACAAAAGCTTTATTTCCACCCACGCATTCCTACATGGAGACAGCCTTTTCATTCAGAACAACTCCGGCTGCATCTGGCCTCCATAACTACTCCATGGCTGAATTACCTCAGGACATGTTTTTTTTTCTTTTTTTTTTTCTTCCCCTCGTTCCTTCTTTCTTGTTCTGTTCTTCCAGGATGGTGTGCCAGGAGCGCAAAGCCAACTACGTGCAGGTCCAACCTCTGAGGGAGGGCTGAGTGATGCTTGTGTTTTCTCTAACTGTATGGCAAAAGAAGAGCTGGTAGAAAAGCTGTTAAAATCCGCAAAGTATTCTCCTCTTCTGCTTACAGATGGGGAAGAGACAGCGAGAGACAGATAGCAATGAGAGACTGCAAAAGAGAGAGACAGACACATCGAGAGACCATAAGAGAGAGTTCAAGAAAGAGATGGCGATGCAGAGAGAGAGAGAGCAAAAGTGAGTGATTGAAGCAGACAGTGAGAGACAGACACAGTGAGAGAGAGCGAGAGAGACTGACAGAACGACAGACACTGGCAGAGCGAGTGAGAAAACTGAAAAGTGAGAGATGGAAGCAGACAATGAGAGACAGACACAGTGAGCGAGAGAGAGGCAAGTAAAGAGAGACGCCTGAGTCACTAGTTTGCTAATAAAATGGTTTTGGTGGTTCAGTGCTGACCCTGTGCTTGAGATCATCACTTCTGTCTGTCTGCCCACCACTGACTAGTGAATTGTATTTCCTCCTTCGCTTAGTAGCGAAGTACTTAGTAGTACTTCGCTTCAGTAGAAACCGGCACTTAATCCTGTGACAGATCACATGACACAAGTGGAGTAAACATCAGTGTCGAGATGTTGATTATATCGAGCACTTCCTTTGTAATTAGGTTATGATGTTTCCCACTGGTTTGTTTTGGTTTGGTTTCACACTGCACATAATTAAACCAAGCAAAAAAGCTGAGGGGGTGTTTAGGGCTGAAAACATCCTCATAAAACTCATTGGTAAGAAAAGCAGCAAGAAAAAAAAAAAGGTAAAGAAACCTTTAACAAGGGCACAGAAAAACCGCAATAATCACTCGAGCTTGGAGAACACAGATCCGTTATCTTTAACCTCTTTATCTGAAATGTTGCAGATGTCAGAGGTGTGCTAAAACTCCGTTCTGTCCTTTAAGCTCCTCTTAAGATGCCTTCCACAGATTTGGAAATGTATTTTCATGTGGTTGTCAGTGAAGAGGAGAGAGTTAAGCAGGCAGAACTAAAGCAGGCCAGCTCATAACTGAGCAAAGGGTTTTTTGTGGTTGCTTTGCGTTTTGCTTTAGAGTTTTATTGATTCTGTGGAATGAAGCAGAAAAGTTAAGGATATACTTTGTTTTTAAAAATCCACTAAGAAATGTGACTGGTGCAAGTTTAAAGCAGTCCATACAGGATTTTGTTTTCTTTTTTGTTTTGTTTTGCAGAAAAATACTTGAATTAGAGAAATTGCAATTGTAATTTCACAGTGATGTTTGTTGGTAAATGAGACCTTTTAGCTGTACTCATGTTTGACGTGCGTGAAACAAAGAGGGCTTTGGCTGATGTGCATTGTGATGGTCACATGATGTCTCTTGGCCAAAATCTGCAGAAAATCTGTGGTGATTTTGCATTAATTTCTGCAATTGCAAAATCGTGAAATCCTGGAAGGATGGTTAAACGAATAAACTAGCCTTTTGAACTTGTAAATGGGGGAGGAGGTTTATAAGTACTAGCATTTAAAAAAAAAAAAAAAAAAAAAAAAGCCATGGAACTTTCGAAATTCATCATTATGGCTGACTTTCCATGTGACAGCTTTTCTGTCTCTTGCTTAATGAGGTAAACAAAATCCCTCCACTAAGCTAGTAAATTCTGCCAACAAGCTAGCTTCTCTGTGATGTGACAAACTGCTGCAGCCACATCAATCAGAATCGTTTCTCATGCACGCAGCAAGGGAGCTTTTCAGTATTGTGCATGTAGTAAGGAGCTTCATCTGTCAAATCAGTAGAATTTCAAATGCAGGAAAATTTCTTTGCATTGCTTGTAAATAGGCACGCAGCTATTCCTATTGCTGCTACTACTACTACTACTAAACGTAATGGCGAAATGCATTAATTTAAATCAATGATGGATGGAGTGTTTAAATAGTGCCTCAAAACACTACATTAAGAGAGCAACAAGTTTTCGCATCTTCATCTGGAGCAGTCAGAAACTTCACTGTTGGTGGCCACCACAAAAGTTCATACAGAAAAATATCACTGATAGAGGCTCTTGCTGCCATCGTATATTTCAGTGTTGTGGTTTGATTATGCTTGAAGCCCTTGATCAGAATGTCATTTGGTGAAACTGCCAGGCCTTTACCAATTTAACCAGCATGAAAGCACCATTCATATTGTCAAGACTTTCCAGAGTAACTTCATTTGGGTCAGTGCGTGCACCAAGATTTTGCATTCGCTCTGCTTTCTCTCCCCGGAAAGTACATACACAGCTGAAACCAAACAACAACGGTTTGTTTACTTTCAGTCAACATGGAGTTTCTTACAGAAGCTAGTTATGTTTCTGCTACCTAAATAATTGGAATTTTTCGCTTTAGCTGTGAGGAAACAACCATGAATCATGTACAGCCCTTGTGAATGAAGGTGTTAAAATTCAAATATTAGGGACCTTTATAGAGATTATACTGAGGGAACGACTGTTTATAGCTGCTTTAATGTTATGAAACATTATAGTGCAACATTAAATATAACTGTAAATGGATACAAATTGTTTGTAGTGTTTGGCAAATGTTGTAGTATTCACAATACCATACTGTGTGTTGTGATGTATTGTATACCTGATTATTAGCATATACACTATGTGGACCCCTGACCATCACACCCATATGTGCTTGTTGAACAACCCATTCCAGATTTAGTCCCCCTTTGATGTTATAACAGCGTCCACTTTTCTGGGAAGGCTTTCCACTAGAGTTTGGAACGTGTCCGATGAGATGGTCCAATTGCACGTTCCAGTTCATGCCTAAGGTGTTCAGTGGGGTTGAGGTCAGGGCTCTGTGCAGGGTGTCACCCTTGATGTCAGTGACTTTCCAGTGTCCACACCTACCATGTCTTTATGCATTGTGCACAGGGGCATTGTAATGTTGGAACAGGTTTGGGCCTCCTAGTTTCAGTGAAGGGGAATTTTTAATGTTACAGCATACAAAAACATTCTATACAATTGTGTGCTTCCAACTTTGTGGCAACAGTTTGGGGAAGACCCACATATGGGTGTGATTTTCAGGTATCCACAAACCTTTTACCATATAGTGTGCCTATGTGTAATCCTTCTTGACTTTTTTTTTTTTTAATTAATTAGATTAAATCACATATTAATTAGATTAAACATAAGTACAGTTTGTTTGATGTGGTCTGAATTTAGGCTTATAATGCAAGAGAGTTGTAATCCATCATTGTGTTATAGTTGTGCTTTGCTTATTGTTAAAGAGAAAACAATTCAACAGTCATGTCAGCCATGACACTGAACAGGATACAAGCAGACGTGCAGGTTAAAGGACTTTGGAAATACCTCTGACAGAATTCTGTTGTTGCACTTAAGGCTGGGCAGTATGTGAGGAATAACGTGACAGGCCATGCTGTTATACAAAATTAATACACACCGGGATGGTGTGATACCATTCCAAAGTGTATCATGTTTCTATAACACGGTCCAAAATATGTTATTCAGCTTATACCACAGTGATTTGCCAAGGCATACAATGTTTAATTTATTAATGATTGACGCTACATGCTTTTCAACAGTTTATAGTTAGATTTAATGTTTTGTTAATTCCTGTTCTCACCTATGTTATAGCAGCTGTAAACAGTCATTCTCTCACCAGCCTTTCTTTTTTTTTTTCTTCTCTCTTGAAGTCAAACAACAAAAACACGCAGCATGTTACCAAGAAACCACATAGTGTAAATTCCTCTGTCCTGAATATGTTGCAAGTGTAGTTATAGCTTCAACTCTGACAATTACAAAGCACTGACACCGGAGGCAACTTCCATGAATGTTATATACACATTTCCTCACAACGGCATCCACTGGTACAAGTCCCTGTGAATGAGCTGTTGCTATAGAAGTGATAATGAACGTAATAGAACGGTCATCAGAGCCATGAGTCTATATAAAATTAATCAACACCTTCTGACCAGTCGAGTTTGAGAATTCAACCGCACTGTGGTAGAAGATAGAATATTGAATATGCCCTTTTGCTGTCAGTTTGTTACTAAACCTATATTTTGATACATTGAGTGCATCATAGATATGTCTTTATGTACTGTATCTTTACATATGTAAATGTTATGCTTGCTTTTTATTTAGTTTTTTGTCATGTTGATGACCCGTACTTCAACAATATTTGGTTTGACCTGAGAGGACATCACCTGAAACATTGGGCATCAGACGTGACCTTTCTATTTTTCTCTTTCTCTGCAGTGAGTTGATGTTCGGGTAAATGAACAATCTTTTTCCTTCCTGATCTGCCATGCACGCTAACGTCCTACAGTTCTCTTGATGCAGACAGGGTTTTGTTTGTTTGTATGAGGTGAAACTGGTCTCCTTTCAAGTGTCTTTTGATCAGAGCAGCAGCTGAACACAGGGTGACAGTCAGTTGTGCATTTCATTTAATTATTTTTTTCATGTTGCACTATAATCAAAAGTGAAGATAAACAAGTGTTCTGCAGAGACGCATACAATGTTGTAATTCGCCTGACGGGGAAGTGGGTTTTTGCAAAAGAAGGTCCTGGTTAAATTGCTTGGGGCGACATTACCACAGCTATTCGTACATGATTAGTTTCATAAAATAGCAGAAGGAGCCATTGATGGTTAAAATAATCCCAATAACTTCTAATGCACAATTTAATTTTCAAGCTTTAGGCCACTCCGTCTATCTGAGACTGATGCTGGTGTGAAGTGAAACCAGTTTGTGATGCTGCTTCTAAACAAAGCTACGACTATGTTTAACTCTCTAATGTAGTTTTGTGTGTGTTCATAGAGAACCGTGGTTTTACAGAGTCAAACTGCAGAGATTGCAGTTCATTTTATGGAAGGAGCCTCCAGTGTCAGAGATTTGTGTTTTTCAACATCTTCAGGACAGAGGAGTTTACACTATGCAGTTTCTCGGTAACATGAGATGATGTGTTTTTTGGAGAGAGAAAAAAAAGACAGGCTGGTGAGAGAACTGCTGTAACATAAGCGAAAACAGGAACTGACTTGTTTCCACGTCATTAAATGTAACTATAAATGGTTACGTGTGATGTCGTTCTTTAATAAAGAACCATAACAATTGTAATTGTTGGCAAATCGAGGCGTAAAATGCTCTATAGGAAAAATGATCAACTTCCAGGTGGCTATCCAGGTAGTCTGCACTTTGCGTCAGGTCTTATCACACCGCCGTGCTGTGTTTTATTCCTTAATGAGCACTGTGCAATAACTGGTGTTAAGTTTATGGCGTTCCACTCTGTACACGAGGTTGCCAGTTAAAATCACATCCTGTAGTGTCGCATCTGCTGCAAGACAGATTACACGATTAATGTTCTCTTATGAAAATCTTCCAATGCCATCGGCCCTTTTGGTGAATTTTTATACAGACATCTTGGCAACATTCACATTCCAATATTTTGGAATTTGTGACGCTGCCAGAACCTGTCTGTCGGCCTTCATTAGTCGCTAAGGTGCTAAATTGTCTGCTACCGAGCACCGAATTGATTTTACTTCACAACCAACTAAAGGCACTGAATACGTCTTGTCTGGGTATGTGGAAAATTTTGATTCCCCCCCAACATTTCAAACAAAAACAAGAATTGTCTCAAACCAGGCAAAAAAAAAAATGTGGCATAAAAATGTAATCCACACTTTCACTTATGCTATTAGAGATATAGATATAGATTGACGTTAACTAGAATTGTGCTTAAAAATTTTGAAGGAGTGTCATGCTCTTTTCCTGTGTTAGCTATTAGTGATATTGCTAGAGCATCTGTCTTGCTTTTCTAACAGCAAGCGGATTTCGTATCTGCACATTTCTCTTTCTTGTTTTTAGTTGTCGGCTCTGTTATGTAGAAAGGGATACGGTTGCTATGCCGATTTTGACCCCGATGACGTAACAACTTTGTGGCTTCGCCTTGTATAATTATAGATATGCAGCGTGTCACTGGTGTGGATGAGAGAGCTTATTCACAGCAGCATTTTGCTTGCAGCTGTATGACTAGCTTCCTGCATATGCTCTGCACTCGTAGCATGAGAATGTGTGAGGGGGAAAATGCATTGCATACATGATCAGGGCTTGTGTAGGGTGCACATATAGCACAGACATCAGTGCTGGGGTCTTGCATGAAGCAGGCTTAAGCAGCAGTATTCATTAGAGGAAATAATGAATAGGCAGGATGGGATTCTTTGTGGTGAACCTACAGTTCTTGGAGATGTTGTGAGTCTTTTGATCAGGACAGCAGATGAATTGGAGAAAATGGAGAGTGTAAGCAAGGCTTGGTAATAATTCTAGGTCTGTCACTGGTTACATTTCTGCCAACTGCGTATAAACATACCACTGTAAAGATTACAGTGGTATAAATCGGCGAATTAAAAAGTGCGTTATAGAATGTTGAATGCTTTCTCACCATGTTTCCACATATTTGTTCAAATTCTGGACACATCTAGCTCTTACTGATTTCACATGGCCGCTTAGCATGCAGGGATGCTGACTTCCTGTCATACACACATTGCTTACATGTGTAAAAACAAAAAAAGTACAGAACAATGCATTAAGCCATGGCTTTAGCAAGAGTGTATAAGTATAAGTAAGCCTTTCGGTCCAGAAAGCTTGTTTATGTTTGGCCACGCCTCCTGTCAGTCATTCTATAGACACTATACTCTACCACGCCACCCAGTGCATTTAGTTATAACTGTGAGTTTCAGTTTGAATGCTCAGGATTTAACATGCATTTACTGCATTTAATTTAGCGAAATTCAAGTAGTATTTTTACTTTTCGAATAATTATGGCAGATCAAATATTCGACTAGTCATGCATACCCCTAATGTTTAGTCATCAAGTGCTTTGTTTTGGAGTAATGCTTGATGCTGCAGTTCGCATTGCTTGTTCCAATACTCACCCCTTTCTGCACTACACACAATGCCTCGAGGCGGTATCTGGCTGACGATTTCTGCTAGGATTAATTAGCATGCGAAGACAACAAACACTCCTTACAGAATCCAGAACACACAGGTATATGTAAACACTGATGAAAACAAACACCAGTGCAAATCCATTGTAATCTCTCCTGCCAGAACACCACAGTAACCTCACGGTTACACATATCGAGAGAAGATAAACACACCAGCCAGATTCGAATAATATCTTTTACATGTGATGTGAGGACAGAACACTATAGCTCATAACTGAAACGTTCGACAGTGAGGTTGCGAACACAATGTGCTGCGTTAGAAACTTTGACAGCATGTACTATGTATACTTCACGTGTCTGAAAAGTATTTGGATCGAAGCTTTTTGGTAATTTATAAATTTGTCCTAAACTGTGGCTGTGTAATATCGTTTTAGTGTTTTGGAGACTGTTTGGGCCCTTTAAAGTTTTATAGTCTGCTTGAAATCAAGGCATGAATGAATGATTAAGTCTTGTTTGGACATAGAACCTCAAAATTGGGCATCGTTCTTAAGATTGTAGAGTCTCGTTGTCTTTAGTGCTAAATGACAAAAATTTTGTTTCATTTACTTGAGCAAACTTTTGATGCACCCAGTATGGGACAGTATGCCTAGTCATTAGGTATCATTAGGTTTTTCCTTTGTTTACCCACAAGATGAAGTTTTATTTAACTTGCAGAAGCATGTAAAGTGCAAAATGCAACAGAGCCTTGGGGGATCTTATATGTCAAGCCTGTCCTCCCATTCATAATTTCCAAATGTGACAAAATAGCGTCTGCCTTCTAGTTATGACTAAAGGGTAGCAGTGTAACATTGCTTTGACAAGTTTGTGATTGTCCAGGCATGTAGCTATGACGGGGCAAAGTAAATTTCCATCATGTAAAGATCGCTGCTGTGCTTCTACTTTTTCCAAACTCATGCATGTTCTAGCATGTTGAAGTTTCAGCTAAGCCATGCTTTGCACTGATTCCTTATTAAGATGATGTATGTTCTTTTGCCCAGGTGCTAGATGGTGAGTGGGAAGGTTGTGCGTAATGCTGAAACGACTCACCCAGAGTCAGAATGAGTGTCACAGATGGCGAGGGCACAGCTAGCCAAGATGGCCGGGCCTACGTTCTTCAAATCTACCCCCGCCTCTCCTTGGAGACCGCACCATGCTGCATGGTCAGAGTGCGCAAAGAGGCCACGGCAGCCACCGTCATCCAGGACGCAGCCGCCACCCTGGGCTTGGATGCCGCCAAGCGCTATGTATTGGCTGAGGTGAAGGAGAGCGGAGGGGAGGAGTGGGTCCTGGAGGCCACGGATCTGCCGGTGCACAGGGTCTTGCTATGGCCCAGGAAAGCTCAGGAGGAGCACGCACAGAGTGACGGATTCTACTTCATCCTGCAGGAACGCAATCGTGATGGCAGCATCTGTTATGCTCACCTTCCTACTGTCGGTAGAGATCAGGACGCTCAGCACCTGGTCGCCCGGGGCTTCCTGCCTCCCCGCCTCAAGGACGTCAACGACCTATGCAACCTTCCCATCCTCAACGAGGACACTATCCTGGCCAACCTGCACAGCCGTTTCCAGAAGAAGAAGATCTACACATATGCTGGCAGCATCCTCGTAGCCATTAACCCTTTCAAGTTCCTTCCCATCTACAATCCCAAGTACGTCAAGATGTACGAGAACCATCAGCTGGGCAAACTGGAGCCCCACATTTTCGCCATTGCAGACGTCTCATATTACACTATGCTGCGCAAGAGGATCAACCAGTGCATTGTTATATCCGGGGAGAGCGGCTCAGGCAAAACACAAAGCACTAACTTCCTGATCCACTGCCTGACTGCTCTGAGTCAAAAAGGATACGCCAGCGGGGTGGAGAGGACCATCCTGGGAGCGGGGCCTGTCCTGGAGGTAATTTTCTATTGAAATCTGTCCAAATCTTTTTTTCTTTTTTTTTTTTTTTGCTGCTCAGTTCTAGATCCAAACCTGATAAAACAGCCTCTAGGTATGCTGGGTGCAGGTACAGACCAAAAATATGTGCTCAGAAACCCTGAGGATTGAGTTTGACATCTCGTGTTTATTATTTACTTGTGTAGACCCGTATCATTATCCTAGACCAAACTTTTAATAGTGAGTACTCTGGATTATGTAGCAAAAAATAATTAGCTATCCCACTAAGCAGGTAAAATGCTACATTCAAGTTAACTCAAAAGTGAGAATTTTCACCATTTCAAGCTACAACATGGGAAACACACCGATGCCTCCGTATTAGTGATATGAGTGACGTACATTTACCTCCACAAAAAGTCAGCAGCTTGTGTTCTGCCCTCACATCACACGTAAAAGATATTATATGAGTTGATAAACAGTAGGTTTTTTTTCACTAGGCAACTATGAATAAAAAACACAAGCTCAGACATATGATTTTTGTTGCCGATTTGTCCACCCCGAGATATATTTAAAATCTTGTACTGCATTATAATTCTGTCTTGCGTCTCAACGTTTCACATGTTGCCGGTTTGTCTTGATGAGGAGCTGGATCTGTTTTGGCCCTACAAGGCTGCACTTGCCTTTTGTCTGCCTCCGTATATTGATTTGGAAAAACAGGATTGAATCTGATACTCGGCATCGGCAGGCTGCAGACGCTGTATATTTAGCATTGTTAAGTGCAAATTACAGCCCGTCAGAGACTAAATCTAATTGTAAGAGCAGGGTGAATTACAACTTATTGGATTGTGCGTCTGTTGTTGCTTGTGTAACGGCTTTGCTTTGCATCACTGTGATTAGTGATCATCGAATGATCATCCATTCAGCCCAAAACATGTCACTGCCATAACCATCATGACCTTGTATTCTATCCTTTGTGTTAGACATGAGAGCTTTTCAATATGGTACTCGCTCATATGGGTATGAAAACGGTGCAGTTTGCCCTGCGGAATTTCCTTAACTTTTTGGAAGTAAATAATAAATAAAACTTATATCATAAGTGTTATCACAATATCAAAATATTTTTTGAGCTACGCTGACACTTGCTTCTATCATCTTCTGTATCATCAACTACTACACTTTAAGTGCCCCTTAGTGCCAGTTTATTGTAAATTGCAGCATGTTTGATGAATCGGGTTTGTCAAAATTTACAGAAGCAATTGAAATAGTTCAACACAAAGAATGCTTCAAGTGGTTTCCCCAAATTCAACTGAAAATACAACTTATAATGACTTCTCCAATCTCAAAATTATTCAGCCCCCTGAATAGAATCCCTCACAACAGCACAAATATGCAAAACAGGTGTTGCATCAAGTGTGCTTGAGACAGCTATTCAGGGGCTTCATAAGTTGCACCAGGTGTGCTTGAGCTGGAACACATGAAATACCTGAACTGGCTAGGGGCAGAAAATACATGAAATACCTTGACGGGACATTAAAATAAAGCAATCAAAGGTCAAGATTCCTCAGGAACGCTGCCAGAAGCTGGTGTCTGGCTATGCATCTCATTTGCAGCAGGTCATTACAGCAAAAGTGTGCTCTACTAAGTACTAAAGATGCTTGCCATGAAGGGGTTGAATAATTTTGAAACTGGTGAAGTCATTATATATATAGTTGCATTTTCAGTTGAATTTGGGGAAACCACTTGAAGCATTCGTTGTGTTGAACTATTTCAATTGCTTTTATTTGATTTGTTCATTGCAAACAGCTGAAAGTCTGTAAATTTTGACAATAAACCTGATTTGCAATGGGGGTTGAATAATTTTGATTGCAACTGAATCTCAGTATCTGGGTTTTTAGACTTCTTATACGAGTAAAGCACTTTTAAAATTCATCTCGTTGAGGTTGAACCGCTGTCTCTTTCAGCTTATAACAACAGTGTGATAAATAAGAACAATGTAAGAGATTTTATGGTAAATTCTTTCTCAAAAAAGTTTTTGTAAGAAAAAAGAACATTTAGGGGATTTGCTCTTTTTGTTTGATTGTTGCTCTGTATACATGGAGAGAGACTTTAATAAAATAGTCTTTTCATTTTCACAATTGATGTGTTTAAATGATTGATTGATTAATACAACTGTGGTATTTTCTTTATTAGGTTTTCATGCTCTGACACTAGACTCATGATTGTGAATTTGGGTGCAAACTGGTCAGATGCCGTCAATAGTTTGCAAAACGGCTGCAACTCAAAGTAGGAACGGTTCACTTCAACTCAAGTTTCTCTTTTGTCTTTTTCGCAATATACCACAGAGCATAGTTCCTTTTTAGAATATCCATGTGAAAGAAGACGCTGACTATGAGATCCCCTTCGAAGCATCACTCTGCTCGTGGTTTAGGCAGAACTAGAAGTCCTTTTCCCTTCTGTCAGCACGGTCATCCTCCCTCCACAGGCTCGGCTTTGGCTTGCTACTTCCTCCTTGCTTGTGGTTGCAGGAAAGGCCCATGAAACCATTCAGCAGAAAAGAACCAGCCTGCGTATTTACTTGCACAGGCAGCTCAAGTCCAACAAGAAGTCATGTTTTTGGCTGCTCTGAATGTGAAACGGCATAAAGCTGAGAGAGATTTCCACATTACAAAAAGTCTTCCACGTCATGAAATGGCTGCCACTGTAATATGCTGTGTATTTCAGACGTTTACAGAGTGACTGAATTACAGAGGAACATCATTTTTTTTTTATCCATTGCACAACTCCAAACACTGAAATCTAATTACAGCTAAGGAATATTGTTTCATGTCTGTGCTTAATCACATTTAAAACGGTTTGCTTGCATGTGCTTTGCATATAAACAGTGTGTGTTTTGACTCATGATAGACTAGAAGAGTAGAATTTGGGATCTAAAAGGCTTAATCTTCAGGACGCTGGAAATATTTGGGAATTTGAGGGAATGTGATGTCAGTCTCTTTTTGCTGAGTTAATAAACAAACTATTTAGAAAAGTTTTTTTCCCCTGCTTCATCACAGAATCGGGTTGCACAGACAACGGTTATAAAACAAGGTGGTACATGCAGTGACCTGCAGGAATGCGCCAGTTTAGAGCCTTTTTTTTTTTTTTTTTTTTTTTTTTTTTGTAGCACTTTGGTTTAGTGGTTAAATGATATGATAAGCATTCAACTCAAAATCTCAGTTTTTATGGTACCTGTTGCTAATTTATAAATTAGCATTAGACAAGTACTACACCATGGAGAGATTGTTTGTTTGGATTACGAACGTATGGGCAGTGGTAGCTCAGTGGTTAAGATGTTGGGCTAGTGATCGGAAGGTCATGAGTTCAAACCCCAGCACTACCAAGCTACCACTGTTGGGCCCTTGGGCAAGGCACTTAATCCTCAGCTGCTCAGTTGTATAAATGAGATAAATGTAAGTCGCTCTGGATAAGGGTGTCTGCCAAATGCCTTAAATGTAAATGTGTTTTAAATTTGTATTGGTCACTCTGTTACAAAATGGAACCAATAATAACTCATGCAAACTGCGTAGCCCGGTCAGATTTTATCGGAGCATGCCCAGTATGTCGCAATGTGGTGTGTGGGCGCCTCTTCCCAGCAAAAAAAAAGAAAGAAGGTAGGCTGCTTCTAGAAGTAATAATTTAAAATTGTTTTTGTTAACGTTACTTTGGGAATATTATATACCCATACTTAGTATGGGTAAGTGGAAGTTCAACGAGATCTGGCTCGAGAACAGTGCATTTAGTGCTTGGTTTAGTGACTGTTGAAAATAATGAACTTGAAGCCCGCTGCACATTGTGCAAGAAAACACTCAAATTAGGAACTTTGGGTATAAACGCATTAGAGTCACATAGGAAGTCAGTAAAACATAAAGCCACCAGCAAACGCCTGCCATCACCCAATATTGTTCTGTATCCACATCGGGAGCATCACCAAAGTCTGGTCCCAGTGCAACCAACTCCGCTTTAACTCTTGCAACTCCGGTAAGCGACCTCCGGACAGCGTTAGGGTCTAGCTCGTGTAATAGGTCTTAAATTGCATTCACAATGGCCTTAAAAAAAGTCTTAAGTCTTAAACTTAAGATGTTTTTTGCTTTATTAACTTCAAGAGAGAAAAAGAGAGGCTGATGAGGGAACAGCTGTTTATAGCTGCTATAACACAAGTGAGAACAGGAACTTGTTTCATGTAATGTAACTATAAATGGATAATAAGTATAGCATTTAGTTCTTTAATAAATAAAGAAATGTAATGGCAGTAAGTTGCTGTGGTCTAAATAAAAGGAAAGGAATAAAACACCTTGGGATGTGCTGTTATAGGACGCATCTTGAGGGTGGTTTCAGGAACTCCACTTCATCACACCACCAAATAGTTTATTATTTTCCTATAACAGCATGATACTTAGTGGTTTATTCCATTTCTAACAGTGTAGAACCACAGTCAGCTATGGTCAAAGTACTGAAATCTGCAATACCGCTAAAGGAGCGCTAAAGTCAGTTTATATAAAGACTGAGGAATATTTGAGTCTTTCTATAGTCCATCTCTTTCCATCTGTCCTCAATGACCTTCTGTTGTAGCTGGCTAATCGAGCTAATGACTGCCAAGTCCGCATCCAATCAGAACTGCGTGGCCATCTGGCTGGGCCTCAAAGCAAACCTTTGTTAAAGGTCAAATCTTGGCAGTTTATTTATACAAGTTGTTTATCGGATTATCTTTCACATTCACTTGTTATTGGTGGAAACTGGACATCTCGTTTCTTAGGACCGCAAGCGATCAGTTAAGTTTACTTTTGGCTTAAGAAATAAACTCACAAGGAACTAACCTACTACTTTTTAAATCCCTCATTCCGCATCCACACAGTTATTGTGAAGTCTTGTTCATTTGTACAGTCTTTCTAGCTGTGAGCTGGAAATCAGTAATCATTAGATCATTGCAACCCTGGTCTGATTGTTGCGCCTGCAGTTTTTAGGAATCTTTCCAAGTAAAAAAAGAGCCACCCACAGATCCCAAAGCAGTGTACAGGCAGGTTAGACAAGTTCCTCTTTATTCAGTATTTCTCTGCTAAAGGTCTGCTTTTATCATGGTCTCTACATGCCTTACACAACTGTCTGGTGGAGAATAACATCCAGAAAAGCATGCAGTCATTTCAATATACCGGTAGTGTTTTTATTTTCCCCTTTCTGTCAGAGCACATAAATAAGGCTTTTGTGTCATTTTACATGCAGCAGTATTGTACATGCAGCAGTATTGTACATGCAGCAGTATTGTACATGCAGCAGTATTGTACATGCAGCAGTATATATAAAAATATATGACCGATTTTTTTGACCTAGTTCTGCAGTGCCTCTCAAATAAATGGAACACAGTGAGATTATAAATCGTTTAGTAGTGCTTTTTATTTTCTGCCACAGCCTGATGTTTAATGCGGGCAGAAACTTCCTACAGTTCGAGGTCTGATCCTACAGGAAGCAGAACTCTTTTGTGCAACAGGAAGTGGTAATTGCTATTCATCTCTCCTCAATAGCTCAAAGACTCATTGTTCCTCAGGAAGTCCCCAGAATTGGACTTTTTTCTATTTGTTGCTTTTTTTTCTTTTTTTTCCTTCATGGCATTGTATCTATGGGTTTCCACTATATTTGGTCATGTATAAGGCATGACCCTGAGTATGTGTCCATGTGGGAGAATATGCAAAATAAACGTTACTGTAAGCTTTTCATTGTTTTTGGTACATGTAGGCAAATTCAGGACACAAAGATGAAGCAGCTGTGGGTCATGTAGACATGTTTACATTTCCGGCAACCCCACGCCTAGTTGCTTCTGGCATGATGGTATGATGAGCGCTTCCCAGATTTATTTCCCAGACTTTTTTAAACTTTGAAAGAGTGAAAAAAGAGAGGCTGGTGAGGGAACGACTGTTTATAGCGGCTGTAATAAAAGTCAGAACAGGCACTGACTTGTTTCAAGGACATTCTACAACATTAAATGGACAAAAAGTATGATCTGCTGTTCTATTATTAATTAAAAAAAAAAAAAAAATGTAATCTTTGGCAAATTGCTCTGGTATATAAGGAATAAAACACTGATCAATTTTGGAGTGGCCACAGTAACTTCACTTCAGTATGAAAGGCTATATCTAAAGATACGTTAGCATGTTTGTCTCTCAGCACCACTTCTTCCAGTGTCTTTCACCCTAATCTTTCTGTAACCAAAATGTCTACCCATCTGTTTCCTTAAGAATAGGTGACAAACAATTTCTACACAAAAAAAAAGAAATCCCCTTTTTGCATATCGTTTTGGCTGCGTCACGTATATGCAAAATAATATGAAGGTGTCATGAGAGAGTTTCACACTAAAACTGCTCTTTACTAAATGCCATACTTATATAATTATCTTTGGATACTAAAACTGTACTCTTGAATTTGAAGCATGTTTGTGCCAACCAATTGACTAAGTGTACAGCCCTATTAGCATATGACCAGTTTAATTATCGCCTGTAGGCCGTAACACTAATTGTGTTCATCACTGATGTGTTGACCTTAGGGCTAATGCTGGGGAACTTGTAGAAGAGAAAGAAGTCACACAGCCCGCCTCAGATTGGCGTAGATGAGATCGCGATGAAGATGTGTGATTGTGACTGAACTCCAAGGCTGAATATAAAAAGAGCTATAGTTAATGATCATGTGAATTCCTCCTAGTGTTATTTGCAGGCAAGACAGCTCTCTGCTTATTGCTTCTATTTGATAATAGGACCTTTGTTCCTGAGTGTCACATTGTATTTGTGGATAGCTGGAGTGGATTTCCAAGTGGGGACATAAAGTCTGTTTTGTAGTTTCAGATTATACCCCAAACCGGCTTTTCTTTTGGCTTCAGCAGTCAGTTGTTCCACTTTATACAGAGCCAGTAATAAGTTTAACTTAGCATGTTTCCATAGCCAAAGGCTGTTGAAGAGAGATAACCACAGAAGTAAGACAAGCAACCCAAAGCAAATGGAGTACAGGAAAAAGACACAAGTGTATGTTCAGATGTAGATGTTAAATTTCCTTTTAACGTTTTCAGGTTCTGGTTAATTAAGGAAGATCCAGGACAGAGTCAGACAGACCTATTATTTATTCTGTACTACCGAAATCAGTCTTTGTATTTATCCACCTTTTTTGCCTCTTAATTTCTGTGGGTGTTGCGAAATGAAAACGAGGCATTTACTTTCTGGTAAGCATAGACATTTCCTCACACCCCTTTGTCTTACAGCCAATCATCAACCACTGTGCTAGGGCATGTTAGAATCTGAATAATTTCTCTCTTCAACATTCAGAAGTCTGACTAGACCTGTTTTTCAGACTGCTGACAGAATTTACACAAAATGTAAATGAGAAATTAAATTCCAGCATTCACAAGCTTAGCACCATAAACTCATGTGAATAAAATTTAGTCATCGCTTTACATAGCTGCAAATTGATATACATCTCTTTTAGTCCTCTTTTGTCACTTGCTAATTTCCACCCAACTCTCCTCTATCATACAACAGTTACCAACCAGGGAGGGTGAAGGCTAACACGTGCTTCCTCCGAGAGACGTGAACCAACCAAGCACATCTTTTTCTAACTTCTCCTCATGCAGTGTGACATGCTTGGAGGAAAGCATTATCCACACTCTTTTGTGTACAAGAGCTCAGAGACACCCGTGATTGACGGTGGAGAAAGAGTATTCCCCTCCCTCCCAAAGAGCATGCCAGTTTTGCTCGCTTGGCTCCCGGCCACGCAAGGCTGTGACATCACTGAGATTCAAACTCTTGATCTCCTGACAATAGGCTGAGACTACCAGTGAAGCTGTCCCAGGCCCAGGCCAGATGAGAGGCCTGGGAGGATTTAGTAGTCCACTGATGAACAGCAGTTCGAACAAAAAATGCAGTTGGCTGGTTTCAGCATGCGATCAGAATAGCAAATTAGTTTTGTACTGAATCTTTAAAATGGTTCACATTAATTATGTACAGCATTTTTAAAATTTATTCCTTCGTGTTAAATAATTTATATTTGCAGTAACTATAATCAAACCATCAAATTTTTCACATTTTTTGAACGGGGAATTGTAGCATGAAACTCTCGTTCACAAGCTTGACATCAGTGAGACGGTTTATAATGATAATAATTTCAAAAAAACAACACTTAAGTATTCAGAAGTATACTATACATATTACAGCAGTCGCTCATGTGCATTTAAAGCCTGAACCTGTACACATTTGAGATGTAGAATATCTTTTCTTGGCTCCAAGACACAGGTTGAGGGCACTGTGTATGGAATCTTAATCAGTGTATGTATGGCCTCTCAAAATGGCTGCCTATTTGGGATTCACCCGGGTCACTTTGTCCTTTTTGCATTTAGTTTCCTGTGCTCTGTAAACAGTGAGTACTATTCATGCCTTTAAGCCTGCTGGCTGAGGTTGGCATTAAACTGGGGAGTTCTGGAGCGCCGAATGCCTCATTAATCACACCCTGACTCGATGTCACTGCCTGTCCCACACATACACAAATAGGGCCCCATGAGCCCCTCTGGCATATGCTGTCTCTTCCCAACTTCTCCAGCCTCACATAACCGAGGAAGTGGATGCGAACTCGGCCTGTGTATCCCCTGGAAAAAAAAAATAAATTAGGCGAACAACTAAATTACCAACATGTGGCAATCAGTCTAATACCTAGTTCCAACTCTGTTGTTTATCTTAATTTGTTGATTGGGTCTGAATTTTGCAAAACTTTGTGCTGGTTGGTGCATAAGCATGAACCCTGATAGGAATCAGCTTTAAAACCCACAGTTTAACATGCCTGTATGCCATGATACTGAGCAGTTCTTTAAGGTTTAGTCTTTTGAAGTTCTCATTTTATTACCTTTTTTAAATGAGTTTTTATTGCTGACATGTTGTTTACTCATTAATAAAACACTCTATGGTGCAAAAATAAACACTTGTACACATGACAGGTAAGATTTAATTATCAGAAAAAGAATAAACCAGATAAAATCTTGTGTGAATCTCCATATTTGCTCTTTCTCAGTAGCTCAGATGCCCGAGATCTTGATTACAATGTTGACTGTTGCTCACTTATTTTTGCAGTTTGTTTTTAGGGTAATAATTCCCCACACTCTGTAGCTTTGACTAGTTTTCATTGTTACTGTTGTTGCTTTAAAAAAAATCTTATGTTTGAGTTAAAGCTTTACATTTCATATTTATTCTGACAGGTATGTTACAGTGCCCTCCACTAATATTGGCACCCTTGGTAAATATGAGCAAAGGCTGTGAAAAATTCTTTATTTTTCAACCTTTTGATCTTTTGTTAAAAAAAAAATTCACAAAAATATTCTGCTCTCATGTCTATCAAACAATTGCATACAAAACAGGTTTATTTTAAAAAAATCTTTTTTTTAAATGTGTGCGCCACAATTATTGGCACCCTTTTAGTCAATGCTTGGTGCTACCTCCCTTTGCCAAGATAACAGCTGAGTCTTCTCCTATAATGTCTGATGAGGTTGGAGAATACATGGCGAGGGATCTGAGACCATTCCTCCATACAGAATCTCTCCAGATCCTTCAAATTTCGAGGTCCACACTGGTGGACTCTCCTCTTCAGTTCACCCCACAGGTTTTCTATGGGTTTCAAGTCAGGGGACTGGGATGGCCATGGCAGGACCTTCATTTTGTGGTCAGTAAACCATTTTTGTGTTGATTTTGATGTATATTTTGGATCATTGTCCTGCTGGAAGATCCAACCACGGCCCATTTTAAGCTTTCTGGAAGAGGCAGTCGGGTTTTCATTTAATATCTGTTGATATTTGATAGAGTCCATGATGCCATGTATCCTAACAAAATGTCCAGGTCCTCTGGCAGGAAAACAGTCCCAAAACATTAAAGAACCACCACCATATTTAACCGTGGGCATGAGGTACTTTTCCATATGGCTACCTCTCTGTGTGTGCCAAAACCACCTCTGGTGTTTATTGCCAAAAAGCTCTATTGGTTTCATCTGACCATAGAACCTGATCCCATTTGAAGTTCCAGTAGTGTCTGGCAAACTGAAGACGCTTGAGTTTGTTTTTGGATGAGAGTAGAGGCTTTTTTCTTGAAACCCTTCCAGAGTCAACCAGGTGTACTAAAAATGTCAAATATCAGTGGGAATATACTTCAAATATATTTTTCTCATGTGAATTCATAGAGGTGCCAATAATTGCACACCTATATTTAACAAAGATTTTTTTTTTGGTTAAACCTGTATTGTGTTTGCAATTGTTTGCTATATATGAGCGCAGAACATTTTGTGAATTTTTTTTAACAAAAGATCAAAGGTTAAACAATAAAGACGATTTTTCACAGCCACCTTTGCTTTACCAAGGGTGCTAATATTAGTGGAGGGCACTATATGTGTTTTGTGGGAATCTTGAATCTGATTGGTCACAATTGGTCTGATTGAGCACACATTTTCCACTATCTAAATCTTCTCTTATTTTCTCCACAGCTTAATAATGGAAATTGGCAAAGAGTCACCTCAGGCGTTTAAAAAAAATAAAATAAATAAATAAATAAATTTCTCAGAATCCCTAAAATTGACAGATGACAACAGGCTTATTCTCCTGGCACAGTATTTTCCTAGAAATATGATCCACTCCTTTTTCTCACACACCCTTTCATCTGTTTGTTTAGGCATTTGGCAACGCAAAGACGGCCCACAACAACAACTCCAGCCGCTTCGGGAAGTTCATACAAGTCAACTACCTGGAGAGCGGAGTAGTCCGGGGGTGAGTTTGTCACATCAGTTTTGCAGTGTGTTCAAATGTGTGAAGTCAATAGCAGCACATCCACTCATGTTCAGTTAAGCAGTCTGTCTAATTCTTCAGCATCTGTGTATTCGAGCCAGATGTGTTCGATTAAGGTCTGAACTAAACTCTACACTGTGGCCCACAACATATGAAGCAGAACAGCATGGGAAAGAGGGTTTTGAAGAGCTTGTGTGGTTATTATGCACGTCAGAGCAAAATCATGTGTCATTTCCTCTCTCAACCCTATGAGAATGTGCATGACTAGAAATAAGGAACTGTTCTAGACTCGGGCATTGGGGATGGTTCCGCTTAGATTAAACCAACCATGCTGTGTTTCATCTATCTGATAAGGTCCGTTTGATAACAATAATGTTCTGTTCATTGTTTTAGACAGTATTAGGACAGTAACTGCATCTTCTACTCATGAATGTGAGAATTTATAAATCAGCAGCTCCCTTAGAGCTTAAACCTGAAGAAAACATTTTTAAAAAATTTTTTTAAAAACGTCTTTGAAAACGTCTCATGCTCATTGCATCACCTGTGCTCTTTACGACCATAGGATTTTTTTTGGGGAATCCTCTAGGCTAGGCATGATATTTGCTTACAGCAACGGCACACAGTGCTAGGTACAATAAATGGTATTAACGTAGGATATTGCTGCCTTTATACCCTATCGGAAACATCTTAATTATGAGGTGTGTGCACTTGAATGCCACTACGATGTCATAAGTCCAATTCAGGACCTCTTTCCAGGCGTGTCGACAACAAAGTCACAGCGGTTACCGATATAAACGTGACACTTACAATGAGTGGTAAGATTTAAATGATAATTTTGCATGGTAACTGTTCAGTTCAGTTCAAGGCAAAATGAACTTCTTGTCATTGATGATACAAAAATAAAACAGAAACATTTTCTCGTGCCCTCTCTTTGGTTTTTTCATGCAGTCCATACATTCTGACCAAAACCACTTAAACACACACCATGTTGTAATCCCAATTCGTACGCAGGAACTTCCGGGGAGGACTTAAAGACAGCATAACACATTGACCAGTATGTTTAAAAGTTCAGCTATGATCATGTGTAGGAATGCCAGTGTTTTGCTATGACTTGCATGAAATAAATCAATAAATGAACAGCTGTAACTCAGTTAACCAACACATGGCACAGCTCTAATGATAACTTTGTCAATGTATGATACCAACAAGCAATATTTTAGAGATGAACTCACAAAACTGTATTAATGTATAACCATTAAACGGGAAGCATTTGCCAAAGTCAACAGAATTGCTCATTCTTTGTGGTCATTAGTGGTTTCTTTTCGGGTCTACATAACGGCTTTCTTTTTTGGGCTTTCTGCTGCTGCTCTCTCGTTTTTTCCATCCGAACAGAGACAGTGATAATTAAACACACTTGCATGGAGTTAGACAGAGATTAGACTCACGGCAAGCTCCTTTTATTGCGGAGGGAAAAACGGGTTACACTGGGTGCAACGGGCGCTTTTGTCTCATTTCTGAGTCTTTGTCAAAAAGTCTCCATTGGACAACAATATGCGCAGCTGGCGCTGTGTGCGGTGCACGTGCTCAGCGCCAAACAAAAGCAGGGCTGTACCAGAGCGAGTACGGCAACCAAGGAGGCTCAATAAACCCGATAACAAAGCTTGGCAGCTTGAGAGGATGCTTTCACGCACTTCATTGTTCTTTGGCTGAATGCAGCCCCATGCAGTCATCCCCACTCCATTGATGAGCACTCAGTAAGTCTGTTTTTGTTATAGACTGAGACTGTGTTGTTTTTTGTTTGTTTGTTTTTGTTTATACAGTGTGCGTTTTGCGTCACTTATTCTTCCCTTCTGAGGCTTGTAGATCACTAAATATGACTTGCAGCCATGTCAAATGCTTATATGCTCACTGATCATCTCTGTGCTTGAATAATCAGTGTAGCTCTTTATTTTGGTTCTCTGTGTTAGAATAGCGTTGCTCTGGACCGCATGTTCGCATCACTTCGACTTGAGAGTCTTTGTTTGGTTTGCAGTATTGTTCAGGCCATCTGCCTCCACTGTGCCATTGCCCAAAAGGCTCTCATACCCTTGACTCCTATTGACAATTGACAGCCAGCAGGCCTGATTCGTAATCAATCACCACATGCAGCAAGGAAGACAGGGATTATGTAAATCAATGGTTCTCTGCTTTTGTAGGGCAGTGGTCGAGAAGTACCTGCTGGAGAAATCCCGCTTGGTGTCCAGAGAAAAGAATGAAAGGTAAATAAATGGCCTGTGTTCATACCATTAATCCTTTATATAATTTAGCTTCAAAGGTGTTTGTTTGTTTTTTAAACAAAGAATCATGCTAGGTATTTTCCATGGATTCTTTTTTTTATTTTTTTTATCAGCCATCTGTATCAGTGATGAGCTAATTATAGAATGTGAGAACTAGGTGAGATTCCCACATATTATCAGTGGTAGTGTGGAAAAACAACTCCTGATGGGTGCAATATAAACACAGCTGATTAAATTGGAGCACGAATGCGCTTATCTTGCTGTCTGACCTGCCATTTTGTCTCACACGTAGAAACTACCATGTGTTTTATTACCTGCTGGTGGGGGCATCTGAGGAGGAACGCAAGGAGTACAAACTCCTGCAGCCAGAGAACTACAACTACCTCAAGCAGGTGAGCACAGGTTAAAATGGGCTTTATAGTCTTTATCGAAATGATGTTTATGCGACTGATGTGTGAAGTGATGCACTAGGCAGTGATGCTGTATTTCTATTGCTTTATGTATTAATAATTTTGTAAATGCATTAGGGTCATCTGAGACATGGATGGGGTCACAGGAGATTTTTTACCACCCGTTAGTTATATCACAGCAGGGCTGCGTCCAACACTGTCTTGTTACAATGGCTGTTTAAAATAAAAGTAAGCAATATTAACAATATTCATGCTGTATAAACAGCTCATGGGCGATAACTGCTGCAACTCTTCTGCACAACACTCTGCATCATCTGTGAAAATCCAAACTTTGTGAGTTCTAACTGCAACAGAGCGCAGATGTGAAAAGATAATTGGATTAACAACCGTTATGTGACCATGTACAGTGATAATGTGTTTATAATATTTACAGATACTAACCCCATTTCCATAAAAGTTGGGATTTTTTTCTAAAATTTGTGAAGTCTCTTGAAACTTTAATTAACTGACAAAAGTACAAAGAAAAGATATTCAGTGTTTTCACTGATCAACTTAATTGTATTTTGTAAATATAAACAAATTTAGAATTGATGCCTGCAACACACGCAAAAAAAATTTGAACAGAGGCATGTTTACCGCTGTGTTACATCACCCTTCCTTTTAATTACACTTTTTAATCGTTTGGGAACTGAGGATACTAATTGTGGCAGTTTTGCAAGTGGAATTTTTGCCCATTCTTGCTTTATACAAGACTTCAGCTGCTCAACAGTCCTTGGTCACCATTGTCTGATTCTCCTCTTCATGATGCGCCATAGGAGACAGATCTGGACTGCTGCCAGGCCAGTCAAGCACACGCACTCTGTGTCTATGAAGCCACACCATTGTAGCACGTGCAGAATGAGGCCTGGCATTGTCCTGCTGAAATAACCATGGACTTCCTGGGAAAAGACGTTGCCTTGATGGCAGCAAGTGTCTCTCTAAAATCCCAATATACGCCTCCGCATCAATGGTACCTTCACACATATGCCGCAGGCACTGATGCACCCCCATACCATCACAGATGCTGGCTTTTGCACCTTTTGCTTATAACAGTTTGGTTGGTCTTTGGCACGGTGAACTCAACGTCCATTTTTCCCAAAAACAAGCAGAAAAGTAGACTCATCTGACCACAGCACACGTTTCCACTGCCTTTCAGTCCATCTGAGATGAGCTCAGGCCCAGAGAACTCTGTGACGTTTCTATTATCTTGCGTAATAGAGTTTTGGGTTACATTTCTGGATGCAGTGGTGGACGGTGTTAAGTGACAACGGTTTTATGATATACTCCCGAGCCCATGTGGTTATATTTATCACAGTAGCATGATGGTTTCTCAGGCAATGCGGCCTGAGGGTTCGAAGGTCATGTACATTCAGCAGTGGTTTCCAGTCTTGCCCATTACGCAGTGAGATTTCTTCGGATTCCCTGAATCTTTTCACAATATTATGCACTGTAAATAGTGAAAGACCTAAATTCTTTGCAAGCTTGCATGAGCAATGTTCTTTTTGAACTGAATGACAATTCTCTCACGAAGTTTGGCACGGAGTGGTGAGCCATGACCCATCCTTGCTTGCAAAGACTGAGCTTTTGGTGAATGCTCCTTTTATACCCAATCCTGATACCCTCCCCTGTTACCAATTAACCTGATCCTCTTTGTACTTGTCAGTAAAAGTTTCAAGAGACTCAACAAATCACAGATTTGAATTTGAATTTGAAAAAATGGGGTTAGTATTTGCACGTTATATTTACTAAACCAGCGCAAACATTTTTCCCAAAATGTTGAGAAACCCTCATCTATAGTTAGGACGGAAAGAGTTCGAGCCATTCTCTTATACCAATCTGGGATTTCAGGGCTAAGGCATGCTTCCTGTAATGTCAGTCGCCACATCCTGGCTGCTTGTGCAGTCTCTTAATTCAGCCGAACACGTTCAGAGGAGAGTGCTAGATTCTGTCTTCTTAATGATCAGCTAGCATAAATAGGAGAACGTGTAAGGCCATCCCTCTGAACCAGAGAGCCGGCTATGCATCACTGTGTACCCATCAGAATTCAGATTTAAAATCTCCTGTTACCTTTTTAACTGATTGCCCAGATTGCACTCCTATATCAATCTAGCTGTTATAATCCTGCTCTTAATGTGAAGAACGTCAGTATGGCTTTTTACCACAGTTAGTCCTGAATCCGCTGTATTTTTTTTTCTCATTTCCAACAGCAAAACTTTACCATAGAGGATGCAGATGACCTTCGGCACGACTTTGAGCGCCTGCAGCAGGCCATGGAGATGGTGGGCTTCCTGCCTGCCACCAAGAAACAGTGAGTATCTTGTAACAGCTTGTCCAGAAAGGTTTTTATTACTCTTTTACCACAGCAATTTGCCAGCAATTACAATTTTGATTTATTAATGAATTACATGTTGCACTTTTTATTAATTTATAGTTACTTTAATCTATCTATTAGTTGTTACATTTTTATTTTTTGTACCCTCACTGCAGAACCAAAAGTCCAGGGGGTGACGTTGGTTCTGATCCAGCTCCTCCTATCTGGGCTGAATCTAGCCAAAAGTCTAGGGTGTGGAGACAGTGTGTTTTTGTTCAGTTTTGTAGAGCATCTTGTGGGTTAGGGATTACAGTTAGGCTTACAGGAGGAGTGGGCCATTGACTTTTGGTTCAGCAAAGACCTTCACTGTCATCTGGGATAAAGACAACACAAAATGAAATCTGCAGGATAACATTCTGAGGCATGCACTTAATTTATATTACTTGTCTGAATGATGGAATAATAATTTGTGCTGCCCAGAAAGTGTAAAAATTTCCCAAAGTATAATCCAGCCTGGTTGGAAAATGAGAGATCATTCAGTGAATGCCTAGTGCACTCCTTCAAAACAAATGTAGTGAATTTTGTTTGAAACCGCTGTATGAACCCTATAACAAGTACAGCTACAGGGTGAAGTTTATGTTTATAGAGTACAGGAAGTTCCACTGTGTCCTAAACCACAACAGTGTGGCTTAGTGACATCCCTGTAGATCTGGTTTGAATTGGAGACTTGTTAGCTGCATTAACTGTGTAGGTCCAAATTCTGGACATCAAGTATGTCTTGGCATTTGGGCTGGGTGTAAAACTTCCTTTAAGCTTATTTGCTTTAAGCATTCCATCAGAAATAAACAAATGACTGTGGAGCTGAGCAGCATTGAGTCACTGCTTTTAGTAGCTCATACAGTTTGTTGCTCACACCCTGCATATGTTGATTCATAGTTTATGTTGGCTAAAGAGGATGTACATATCTGAGCCAGAGTAAATTATGTAAGGAATAAAACACTCGTTGTTCTGTTATAGGAAAATGATCAACAATAAGGTGGTGTGAGAAAGCAGAGTTATTGTTCCTAATGTAACTGCCTGTCTTTAAGTGGTTTTATTCTTCTTATACCACAGCAACTTGCCAACGATTCGAATTTTTATTTTTTATTTATTCAAGAATGTAATGTGCTTTTTTTATAGATGCATTTGGGTAGTTTCTGTTTTCACTCACATTATTAGCAGCTATAAACACTGATTCCCTCACCAGCCTCTCTTTCTTCAAGTTGATAAGATAAAAAAATGCGGCTTTTCGTTTTACAGAGAACCAGCAAAGTGTGTACACCTCTGTGCTGAAGATTCAGAAAGCTTACAGCTTTACCTCTGACTTTTAGAAAGTGCTGACACTGGAGACTCCTTCCATAAATGTTAAATAAACACATCCTTACCAGAAACAACATCATATCAACTGCTACACATTTTTATTGTTTATTTTATTGGAGTTTAGTGTTTAGTTTATATAGAGTGACTACTGTACAAGTCCCTGTGAATGAGCTGTTATTGTAATAACAACAATGCATTATAAAGAGGACATTAATGTAAGCCTGTGATTGCAGTTGCACTATTGTCAGACCTACGGTTATAGAAAATTAATCAACACCTTCAGACCAGTCTGAATCGAGAGCATCATAATACTGTGGTGTAATTATGTTTAATGACTCTTTCAGGATATTCTCGGTGCTGTCGGCGATTTTGTACCTGGGCAACGTCACCTACAGCAAGAAAGCCACAGGCAGGGACGAGGGACTGGACGTGGGACCGCCTGAGGTGCTCACTAACCTCTCAGAACTTCTCAAGGTAACTGAGTGATTGCAATGAAGCAACAGCAAGAATCCGTTATAGGAATTCCTCTTACTTTAAGTTTAAATCTGATTAGGATTAAGCAGAAATATATAATCATGACAGCAGTATTACTTCTTCTAACAATGTTGTACAGGCAAAAAAGAGTATTGTGTTGCAAACTTTTTTGTTTTTGTTTAAATGCTTTGTTAATTTCCTCTTCTCAGGAAATTTGTCCTCTTTGCAGTTACCAGAGGTGTTATTTCATGCATCAGTTCACACAGTTAATGCAATCCAGTAGTTTACATCCGTCTAAATACATGTCGGGAAGTTCTGAATAGTTGTGTGTTTGTGTGCGTGTGTGTGTGTGTTGCAGGTCAAAGAAGAGCTGCTAGTCGAGGCACTAACAAAGAGGAAAACGGTTACCGTCAATGATAAGCTGATCCTTCCCTACAGCCATAGTGAGGTACAGCAGGCCATGTCTTCAATATCACACACTCTGGATATAATAGCATATTTTTTAAGTTTGCAAAGCCACTCAAATGATAGACTTCACCTCCTCAATGCTTTATTCCCCACAAAAATACAAAACCAGATTACATACAGTCACCTTAGTGAAATATTCATAGGGAGCTGCATGACTGAAAACCTTCTCAGTTTAAAAGCTAACAGTTTTTGTCTCCTCCTCAGGCGATCACAGCACGAGACTCCATGGCTAAGTCTCTGTACAGTGCCCTGTTCGATTGGATTGTCCTGCGCATCAATCATGCGCTGCTCAATAAGAAGGACATGGAGGAATCTGTTCCGGTGAGATGTTACACTGTTCTGCACCACACTGGAAGCTTTTTCACACTATTCTTACATACCTTTTCCTTTTTTTGGTTTCTTAAGTGGATTAAATGACTCATTATTATAGCTAGGGCTGTCACAGTAACGGTAATAACGTAAAAGCTTTGGTTGCAAGACGTGGCAGTTTTTCTTCATTCAACAAAGTAAATATTATAGATACAACAGTACTGTTTGAGTTTAAACTGCAGCAAAGTGTGAATGAGTATGACTGGTTCCCGGCTGTTGCGCATGAGCAGCCCCGACCCGCCCCAGGCATTTTGCCACTCTAAACAAGATGGTGCTTTGCTTCCCCACCTGATGTATTTTTACTATATGATGTATTAAAACTATATGAAGCTTTGAAAACTATTATATAATATGCATTTATTTTAACATATAACAAGTAAAATATAAAAATATAGTAAAAATAATCGGAACACTTGTAGACCTGCTCATTCCTGCAGTTATCCAATCACCCAAACATGTGGCAGTGGTGCAGTGCATAAAAGCATGCAGATACAGGTCAAGAGCTTCTGCTAATGTTCACGTCAAATTAAAATAGTTGGAGAGCATATGCAGATCTTTATACCAGCCTCTATTCATAGCCTAAAGATGTTTTGCAGCAGTGTTTGTTAAACTGGCTTTCTAATCTAATGTGTGTGTGGTTTTTTTTTTTTTTATAAAGGTGTCAAAGCATATTATAGAATGAAAAAACACAATTTTAATCCAAATTTTAAAAAAAATATCATTTTGGTCTACAGCCGTGGCCAAAAGTTTTGAGAATGACACAAATATTAATTTTCACAAAGTCTACTGCTTCAGTGATTTTAGATCTTTTTGTCAGATGTTACTAACTGTTACTGAAGTATAATCACAAGCATTTCATAAGTGTCAATGCCTTTTATTGACAATTACATGAAGTTTATGCAAAGAGTCAATATTTGCAGTGTTGACCCTTCTTTTTCAAGACCTCTGCAATTCGCCCTGGCATGCTGTCAATCAACTTCTGGGCCACATCCTGACTGATGGCAGCCCATTTTTGCATAATCAATGCTTGGAGTTTGTGGGTTTTTGTTTGTCCACCCGCCTCTTGAGGATTGACCACAAATTCTCAATGGGATTAAGGTCTGGGGAGTTTCCTGGCCATGGACCCAAAATGTTGATGTTTTGTTCCCCGAGCCACTTCGTTATCACTTTTGCCTTGTGGCAAGGTGCCCCATCATGCTGGAAAAGGCATTGTTCATCACCAAACTGTTGTTGGATGGTTGGGAGAAGTTGCTCTCTGAGGATGTTTTTGTACCATTCTTTATTCATGGCTGTGTTCTTAGGCAAAATTGTGAGTGAGCACACTCCCTTGGCTGAGAAGCAACCCCACACATGAGTGGTCTCAGGATGCTTTACTGTTGGCATGACACAGGACTGATGGTAGCACTCACCTTTTCTTCTCCGGACAAGCTTTTTTCCAGATGGCCCAAACAATCGGAAAGGGGATTCATCAGAGAAAATGACATTACCCCAGTCCTCAGCAGTCCAATCCCTGTACTTTTTGCAGAATAGCAGTCTGTCCCTGATGTTTTTCCTGGAGAGAAGTGGCTTCTTTGCTGCCCTTCTTGACACCAGGCCATCCTCCAAAAGTCTTCACCTTACTGTGCGTGCAGACGCACTCACACCTGCCTGCTGCCATTCCTGAGCAAGCTCTGCACTGGTGGTGCCCCGATCCCACAGCTGAATCAACTTTAGGAGACGGTCCTGGCGCTTGCTGGACTTTCTTGGGCACCCTGAAGCCTTCTTCACAACAGTTGAACCTCTCTCCTTGAAGGTCTTGATGATCCGATAAATGGTTGATTTAGGTGCAATCTTACTAGCAGCAATATCCTTGCCTGTGAATCCCTTTTTGTGCAAAGCAATGATGGCTGCACGTGTTTCCTTGCAGGTAACCATAGTTAACAGAGGAAGAACAATAATTTCAAGCACCACCCTCCTTTTAAAGCTTCCAGTCTGTTATTCTAACTCAATCAGCATGACAGAGTGATCTCCAGCCTTGTCCTCGTTAACACTCTCACCTGTGTTAACGAGAGAATCACTGACATGATGTCAGCTGGTCCTTTTGTGGAAGGGCTGAAATGCAGTGGACATGTTTTTTTGGGATTAAGTTCATTTTTATGGCAAAGAGGGACTTTGAAATTAATTGCAATTCATCTGATCACTCTTCATAACATTCTGGAGTATATGCAAATTGCCATCATAAAAACTGAGGCAGCAGACTTTGTAAAAATTAATATTTGTGTCATTCTCAAAACTTTTGGCCACGGCTGTACATGTGGATGTAGCTTTGTAGCCTTCACGCAACACAAACAGATGATTACAGATTAATCAGGGAGCTTTAAGAACAAGAATATCTAGCTAAAGTTATTTGGAACATAAATGCGAATTCTTCACCATTGATGGACTGAATAGGTGTAAGTACTACTAGAAATTTGTATTTCAGTAATTGTGATTTGCCACATAGTATGGTAGGAAAAATAACTGAAAAATTTTGCAATTGTGCATAGTAATAGTTGTACTACTACTACTAATAATAATAATAATAATAATGAGATAGGCGGGTAATTTTCAGTGTTATTGTGATTTATAATATCAAATCAGCACTAATAATTATTAATAATTTACATTAATATTTCTTGCAGCCAGAGGACTTCAGTATGCTTCAGAATGCTTGTTCATACATTTGACCTTATTCTTTTATATCTATTTTCTGCTCGCAGTGTTTGTCCATAGGTGTTCTGGACATCTTTGGCTTTGAGGACTTTGAGACCAACAGCTTTGAGCAGTTCTGCATCAACTATGCTAATGAACAGCTGCAATATTACTTTAACCAGCACATCTTCACGCTGGAGCAGGTCAGACCACATGTCGTCCTTTAACACCAACACTCGGGTTTGATTTTTGAGTTCTGAGTTCTGTGTTGCTTGTAGTTGAGCTCTGTTCCATGTATGACAAGTCTGGTATATAGTCATTTTTGTGGTGTTTTGCGTGTTCAGGAGGAGTATCAGGCCGAGGGCATCACGTGGCACAACATCGACTACACTGATAACGTGGGCTGTATTCACCTCATCAGCAAGAAACCTACCGGACTCCTCTATTTACTAGACGAGGAGAGCAAGTAAGATTAGAATATCAAACCACCATCTCTATCTTGCTTACTCAGGGGTGGACAAATACAAATAAAATAATAATAATAACCTGGACATGAAACATTGTCTCAGGTGTCTGGGCTACGTATTAGTCCACCCCTGTTATTAGCATGCACAACATGCACTTTATATTATAAACTGTACATACAAGCCAGGCTGCATGCTGCTTACTTCATTTTTTCTCTGCATTTCTCATTTATGTGTCTGTTTTCTGTGTACTTCTATTATTTTTGTGTCTGCAGTTTTCCCCATGCCACAGATATAACCTTGCTGGCCAAATTTAAGCAGCAGCACGAGAGAAACCACTACTTTGTGCCCACGCCTGTGATGGAGCCAGCCTTCGTCATCCGCCATTTTGCTGGGAAGGTCAAGTACCAGATCAAGGTAATATCCACAACTATATAACCTTTAAAATGTCTGGTACTTGTATGCCATTCAATGTTGCTGTAAATGTGAGCATCTTTCCTTCATAGACAATATCCTTTTTAGTGTTTCAATATCATAGAATTTAGTTGTGTTGATGGTACATTCGTGCATAGTATAAAAAAATAATAATAATGTTGGTAATAAAAAAGGTCCACTGGGGGTGACTAACATGGGATGTATCAAATTAAACTACAGCACTGTGGATTCTGGATTCTGATTGGTCTGAAGGTGTTGATAAATTATCTATGACACTAATGGAGCTGCAGATCACAGGGTTATCTTTTGTTATCTTTTTTATAGTAACCGCTCATTCACAGGAGTTTGTACAGCAGATGCACCACATAAACAGATTAAATATGTGTGTAATCGCTGATATGGTGAAGTTTTCTATAAGGAGACATTTGTGTACCGTTTAAGGAAGGAGTCTCCAGAGTTTTTAACTCTTTGCAGTTTCTCGGTAACATGATGAGCTTTTTTTTGTTACATGACATTCAATGTAACTATAAATGGATAAAAAATGATGACTTTCATTCATTATAAATTAATTAATAATTGTAATTGTTGTCATGATGTTGTGGTGTAAGAGGATTAAAATACTTTGGGTCATGCTGTTATACAAGAATAATCAACTTCAGGTGGTAACAGTATCTCATTGATTATTTTCCTTTAATACCACTCCCCCATGTGTTTTATTTCTTAGACAAAGTAGTCAGTATTTTCCAGCTGTTGTACTCCTCTACTTGTTCCACCCTGGCATGTTTGACAATTCGTATATTTGAATCCTGGCAGGATTTCCGGGAGAAGAACACGGACCACATGCGGCCGGACATCGTGGCCCTGTTGCGCAGCAGCGATCGGGCCTACGTGCGCCAGCTGATCGGGATGGACCCGGTGGCCATGTTCCGCTGGGGCATCCTCCGTGCCGCCATCCGTGCCCTTGCTGCCTTCAATGAAGCCGGACGCCGCTGGGCCGCCAAAACTTCTGGTACGTCTTGTAGAGTTTAGCTTTTTAAGATCAGAAGCAGATTAGTGCGAAAAATCTGAGGTCTATTTTTAGCCTGCACATGAAAGAGTGTGGTGTGTGACGCACGTCTGGATTTGAGACGATTAAACGAACAGACTGAGAACAAAATAAACAGAAGGAGGTATTGTTTGAGTCAGGAATTCGGCGAGTCTTGAATTTGTTTCAATAGAAATCAAATGTTTCTGTGCATGTGGTATATGTTTGTGTGTTTTTCCATGCAGGTGTGGTTAGACCAGTTTCAAGAGTCCCACTGGGAGAGCTGCAGAGGTCCAACACGCCCATCGAGAGGATGTATCGGTAAGGCTTAAACTAAGATTATCTATGGCTAAAGGAGAGAGAAAGAGAAAGCAGGAAGTGCTGTGAGGAACTTGATCTCTTCCTGTCCTTTGCTTTTGTGTGGTGATCATATGACCCTGTCTCACCTCCCAGAGGCGCACTACAGGCAGGTTTTCACAAGTCTACCCCATCATAGCTCCCATTCCCCCCCCCCATATATACTTTACATTTTAAATTATGATGCCAAACCGATGATAAGACACTATGTATTGTTTATTGCCTTCAGTGCTTCTCCTGGTGTTTCTTGTCTATGACTCCATTTTTCTTCCTCCTGTGGGTCAGAAGAAAAAGTTGGTCACAGATCTGCCTCCCTGAGTCCATTCTGTGTTTCTCCTTTACAGCCAGGCCTCTATGCTCGATTTCTCTTTTGATCTCTCAGAGGAGCGCCCCCTAGAGGCTTTTGAGGACATCTTTGCTAGTTATGAGAGTAAAAAGTAAGTGGAGGAGATAGAGCACAGCTGGGGGTCTGGCAGGAGGAGCTGGCTGCAGTGGGCAGGACTGGGACATGGAGCTATTTGTGCTAATCGTACTCATCTATTTGTGCTAATCTTACTATTTCAATGAAGCTTAATCTGTCTTTTACTACAGATGCACCAAATATATTCTGTCGAATGAATAATGATGGTAAATTCTTTGCCCGAATAAGGCTCGCCATGACTTGTACAAACAGTGAGAGCACAGGGCCAGAGAAATTCTACACCATGTCTGAGAGTATAAGTAATCTCTACATATAAGAGTGAAACACATTCATGTGAAAACTTAATCTGCTGTGGGGTTTTGTTGCTATACGAGGAGCGCACAATGCTGCTGTGAATCAGAACAACAGCGAACAAGTGCAGGAATTTTAAGATTAGATTCTTTATCAAGTTTTCTGCTTGCTTTGGTTGTAAAAAAAGGCAGAAGAGCATTGGGACAGAGTGGTATAATGAAGCAGAGTTACTATTACCACCCCAAAGTTGATTATTTTCCTACAGCATGTCCTCGAGTGTCTAATTCCTCTTATACCATAGCAATTGCAAACTATTACAATATACTTTTTATCCATCTATAGTTACATGTAATGCTACAGCAGCTATAAACAGTCATTCCCTCACCAGCCTCTCTTTTTTTTCTCTCTCTCTTGAAGTTAATGCATGCTCTGTAAATAAGCAAGCCAGTTTCTCGATGTGGACTATTGATTAGTAAAGTGAATCCATGATATTTATGGCAATGCACGTTTTTAAAGTCTAATTCAATTGTGAGATAGGTATAAATTAAAAGCACTGCGTCATAAGTCTGGTCTCCTTCTTATGTCATTAGTAAAGCCAATATTGGTGAATAAAAGTCAGGCTAGTGGTTTATCGTGGTGGTGTCCCGTAGCCTCCTCTGCCAGCACATCCTGTTTGACCTCCTGAGCTGTGAGGTAGGTTTTATAAGTGCATGGACCACATGGAGGCAATCAAGCAGCACTAGTTAACACCAGTATCATGAGATTTTCACCTGCATGGACTTCCTCACGTCACTGTTTTTCCCCTGCACTCACAACAGCATGGTTTTGTAACAGCACAACCATGCTCCTGATTAAGAGCCCTGAGTTCGGCATTGTGGTTGCAGATGAGAGTCACAGGCAAGCAGGACACAATGCCGAGCCTTCATGGCACCGTTGTGGTTGTGATGAGAATTCAAGCTGCCTGAGGTTCTCCATCTGCTACCATGCTGTGTGTTTGTGAGATGTAATATATGTAGACTGTGTGCCCTTTGGTGTCTTTGGTGGAGGAACCTTTCCTTTCCAGAGGTGCATAATTAACTGTTGGGTTTCTGTCCTTTTTACCACCTCCTACCTCATTCCATCTACACCTTCCCATCTCTATATGTGAATCAGCGACATGCACGCCCAAATTATCAGCTCCATTAAGGACTTGCAGTTGGATGGCGAAGACCCACGTAAGCTGCTTCAGTCCTGGGGTCGCCTGCGCTTCCCACGCCACCTTCTTCAGTGAGTCGGTCCAGAGAGACACCGTAACTGTTGACCCCTGACCCTAGCCTCATACTTTGTAGCAAATGACGTCCTTTTCTTGGCTAAATTTAGAGTTGACTTAAGTTGTAAAAGTCAGATTTATAGTGAATGCTCCTGAACCCGTGCTGCTTTAATAGACCCTCCTAACACGTTTGGCACTAATTTGTGCCCAGCTGCTCCAGATAAAAGAATGCAGCGTCTACGAGCCTTGAGCTAAGCTTCATTAGGCTCTCCTGAACTGTTTTTGCCTGCCGTGCTTGTTTGTGTTCTAACTTACAAATACACCCCTCCCCCTTCCTCTCTTAGAAATGTGACATAACCGCTAGGCTCAGTTGCTAACCTGCTGCATGATCTAGCTAAATTAACCTGCTATTCTGTAAAGCAGGGGTTGTTGAACTTTTTTTTTTTTTTTTTTTGTCAGAGAACTGTAAAATTAATTCCATGGACACATCAGTACAGAATTGTTTCATGAGTGTAATTTAAATGTGTACAATAAAATTTTGGCACAATAGAGCTTTCTGATCATGAACATTCAACCCACATGTAAATGAATTATGAGTTTTGAACAGGATTTGGTTATTTTCTCTGTGGTTATCACACACACTGGATACACTGAGGAGAAATACGTTTTTGGACACTTCTGTTTGTTATTTAATATACTTCCAGTGCATATATCCACTTCACAATTTTGACTTTGTGCTTATAAATGTGAACAAAAAAGTATGTATTCATAAACGTGTAAAATTTAAAGTTTAAATTTATTCTGGCCCCACAAATTAAAATTAGTACATTGTTGCAAACCCATTGTTGGCAATTATAAGAAGCAATTACCTTTTCTTAATGAGATTCAAATGATTATTCAAGGCTATGCAAGGCCTTAAATAATAAAGCTAAGTGTCTGAATACTTATTTCCCCTGACTATAGAGAATAAGTTCACTCTGTAATCTAGTGTCATTTTATTAGCGTCAAAAAGTTTTAAGTAACTCCAATATCAACCGTACAGTGGCCCAAAAAAAATACACATTAATAATGAGTCGTTAAACCCCTAATAGCCGAAATAGTCAAGGCACAGCAAACATGAATCCTCTTTCTTTACAGGCAAGCTTTTTTTTTTTTTTTTTTTTTTTTTTTTTTCTCCAAATTGAGGCAGCTAAGTAGTATCACATTTGTCTTCAAGAGAAAAGAGATGATCCATCAGTTTCTCTTCTCATTCCTTTATCATTCTCCTCCTCCTCTCTCATTCACTCTCCATTAAATGCCTCCTTTAATCCCCCTTGCCAGTGCATGACTCACAATAACAATGTACTAACCCCCTCAGCCCAGTCCCACCACACACTCAACCTCCCTATTCCTCCTTCACAGGAAGAACAAGAACACCAAGCACAAGCAGCTGATTCCGAAGGTAAAGTCACATCACTCCTTGTCTTTTTAAATTTATACAGTTCTGTTTCTGTTGAGGGTGACTCGATTTTGCGTGAAAGTTTTGGCATTGATGTTGTATCCATTGCTCTGTGTCTGAACATGCACATGTTGTGCAGAACCTGCTGGACTCGCGCTCACTGAAGTTCATTGTTGGCCTTCATGACCGCACCACCAAGTCTCTGCTTCACCTGCACAAGAAGAAGAGGCCCCCAAGTATCAGTGCTCAGTTCCAGGTAGAACTCCTCCCCCCAAACATGCACCAACATACACATATATACCTTTCATCCAGGATTAAATTCTGTGGTAACAATGAATATGTGTGGCGGTCTGCAAAAATCCATTGGCTCATACCCGAATTCTGGAAAAAATGATGCAAAACATTTTGCAATAGTATACTCTGACATGTCTATTTTAAGAAAACATAATTATTTATCAATTTGTTACTTTCTAACCCTGCCTCAGCATCTGCCTGCACAGATCATGTTCTGTAAGGAGACAGTCTAACTAAAGATGTCAGACATTGCTAGCTAATTGTTATTTTCTCACAATGTAATTTTGTCAGATTTTTGGGGTCATAGCAAACGGATATAAGTCTAAAGAATTCGGTTTGTAATAAATAATATAAATACATATAAATACATAAAAACAGTGAGGAGCACTCACTCTGTATAGTAATGTTTAAATTAATCCAACAGGACAGAAATGAGTGAAATTATCACTGATTCATTCACCACAGTGTTAGCATGAACAGAGATCATTGGCGTGAAGAGATGATGATGAGGCTCGTGTTTAAATGCCGCAAGTGCCTTTGCTGATGCAGAGGATACTGATCAGTTAGAACCTCACTTATTTACTATTTGACGTTAATGTTGTTTTTCCATTTGATGAGCTTATAAATGTACAGGTAGGCAGGTGGTCTTTCAGTGGAATTGGAATGAAATATTTAAATGCATTTCTCCTTTTTCACTTTTAGGGGAATTTAAAATGTGTAACATATTTCAGTTTTCAGAACTATGTAAAGTCAAAAATGTCAGTTTGTCCATGTGAAAGATTTTATCAGGTCACCACACATAGAAGCTACCAACACAAAACAAGCTAGCTTCTACATCCTTGAATCTCTTTCATTTATTATTAACAGTTCTGACAAAAATTGATGCTGTGTATATGAATTTAACTGGAACTTTAGGTCAATCTGTATATGTTTAATGTAACACTGCTGAAAAAAAGGATGCCCAAATGGGGGGAAAAACAGAATTGAGGAATAATAAGGCTTATGTTTTCTCCTGTAGACTTCTCTCAGTAAGCTGCTGGAAACTCTGGCAAAGGCCGAACCCTTCTTCATCCGCTGTCTGCGCTCAAATGCTGAAAAGGTGCTCCATCCTTCATTCTTACACACACTCTCACACATGAAGCTTATTCTGGAGATAGTTAGATACCCAGATACACACTCTAAGGTGTACTTATTTGAAAATGCTGGCTTGTTCTGCTGATTGATCTCTCAGCGTTCATATCTGGTAAAACTAATCGATGCTAATATTAATACTGTTAAATTTATTTTGTACAGTTGGCATTATAATGCTACAACCTCGACTCCAGGGTGGCAACATAAGTGCACACCGAGTCAGATTGGTACTTTTGGGATGCTGTTTGGTTTGGTTTGATTTTATACTGCACATTATTAAGTAAAGTGAAAAAGCAAAAGGCACATGTAGGACTGAAAACATCCTTGTAAAACTCCCATGTGAGACTGTGTGGCCGGGTTTTTTATAGGAGTCCAGGCAAGTGCCAGCAACCAGGAAGTGTCAGGAAACTCCTCCTGTTGATGTCAATTTAGCTCAAAAACAATAAAAGTACCAGGAAAAGATACACCAGGCATAAATATGTCTCATCCTGGTATTTGACTGAAAAAAAAAAATTCTAATAATGTGAAACGGATGTGTGTGTGTGAGCAGAAGGAGATGTGTTTTGACGAGGCACTGATCCTACAGCAGCTACGTTACACGGGTATGCTGGAGACCGTGCGCATCAGGAGGTCTGGATACGGCGCCAAATACACCTTCCAGGTAAACTATTACAATACTCTATGCATTTTAATGCTTTTTAATATCATGTTTACAAAAAATGTCAAATTACATGATATTTGCATTTACAGAAACTTGTGTGAGTATACTGTGTTTACTAGAAGTATGTGCTTGTGTGTTCCTGCCACAGGAGTTCATTGAGCAGTTTCGCGTGTTGCTGCCAAAAGATGCGTCTTCTCCAGAAGAAATCTCGACTCTGCTGCAGAACCTTGACCTCGACCCCAAAACGTACCAGATCGGCAAAACTAAGGTCAGCTTCCTGTCTGTCCTCCATCATCAGGCTGTTCAGAAATGAGATAATGTGTGCAAGACAAAGTTCACCAGGAAACCTTTGACTCAAGACTTTGTTCATAAATAATACTGGATTATAAGTTTGGAGAAAGTTGCAGTAGAAAATCGGAGTTCTGATTATTTTAAAGTTCTGTTAGCTTGAATAAGTATTGGATCCTGACTAGCTGTAAATGTTTATACTCAAACTGAACTAGCTTATGTTAATAAACTAGCTTTTTGTAAGGCATTAATAAGAGCAGTTTCACTTTATGGAAACACATCATTTGTTGCTGGATCCAGTTTTAAACTATTATTCCACTTTATAGCAAAAAAGTATCATTGGATATTGTCCCGAAATCTACTTTGCTTACACTGTGTGGTCCTGCACTGTAGAGCTAGGCGATCTGAAGATATAATATCAATATTGTGAAATATTATGTCACAGTAATTTTTTTTGAGATCATGGATGTCATGTTTATTACCTTTTTTTAGTTTTGAAAAAATTATAAACTGATTAGAAGCAGCTGATTTGATAATTTTTTTTTTACTTGATCTTTAAAATTGTTTTTAGTATCGAAAATTTTTTTTTTTTTTTTTTTTTTTTTTTTTTTTAAATAAATGCAACACTTTTGTATTGCTGGGAATTTGTGAGCAAACATATATATATATATATATATATATATATATATATATATATATATTGTGATGCATATCATGTAATGTAGATATGATAATTTTGTTACGTTACCAACCCTTACTGCACTTTTTGTGAGCTTCTGCTTCTTTAATTTTCTAGGTGTATCTCAAAGAGCTGGAAAGGCAAAAGCTTCATGACACTCTCCACAAAGACGTCATGCACAAAATTGTCTTCCTGCAGCGCTGGTTCCGAGCTAAATTGCAGAGGAGGGAGTTCCTTCAGATGAGACAGGCAGCAATCGTTCTTCAGGTAAAGTCACCTCAGCAATGCATAGACTCTGTATATTGCAACATAAGTGTGTATCCGTGTCTAAGTGTGTATATTTGTGTGTAGCGCTCATGGCGTGACTGCCGCGAGAGACGCTGTCGAGCAGCAACTCTGATTCAGGCAGCCTGGCGAGGATACACACAGAGAGCGGAATACCGGAACCGGCGAACCTCTGTTACCAAAATCCAGGCTCTGGTCCGAGGCCAGTCCGCTCGGAGAAGGTGAAATGATAAAGATAATATTTCCATTGTGTGCACTCAGGGAAAGTTATGTTCTTTGTAGATTAATTGAGTGTGTTTTTTCTTAGGTACAATTCTCTGAAGCAAGAGAAGAGGAAGAGAGAAGAGGAAGAAGATCGACGGAGGAAAGAGGAGGAGGAAGAGGCAGCCAGGCGAGCCCAGGAGGCAGCAGAGGTGGCCCGAAAAGCACAAGAGGCCGAGGAGGCAGCCAGACAAGAGAGAGAGGCAGCTGAGGCTGCCAGGAGGGCAGAAGAGGAAGCAAAGAGACAAAGAGATGCGGAAGAGGCAGCTAGAAGAGAGAAGGAGGCAAAGGAGGAGGAAGCGAATCTCTCCGAAGAGAAGACAAAGAAGGAAACACCAGTGCTGCAACTTAATAATCAGGCTGTCATAAAAATGGACGGACAGAATGATGGCAGCGATTTGATGCAGAACTCTAAGGAAAAGGAAAGCCAGGAGACTGAGGCTGGTCCTCAGCATGAAGCAGAGCTCCCTGATAGTCAAGTAAAACATGCGCACAATAAGAGTTTGCTTGCTTTAGAGAAGCACAATGAAGACATGGGAGCTGTCCAAGAAGCAAACAAAGACTCTAATATCATATTACCAGGAAAAAGTAGTCAGCATACAGCCAGTGCCAACCCCACAATTACTGTTGCTGCCCTCCCTAAAACGTCCCCCAAACTTTCTGCGGAAGATGATGTAAAAAACCTTCAAACTGGCAGTCCAACGACTTGCACCATTCATCCTGACCCAGGCCGGTCCAGAGCTCCACCGATGGGAAAACTTCCTGTCTCCCGGAGTCAGGAAAAGAGGGAGCTGAGGAGGCAGCGTGGTTTAGAACACAGCCAGAGGGAGAGTGTGCGTGCAGCTGCAGCAAGCAAAGATGAGAGCTGCAAAGAACTCGACCACTACACCTTCATATCCCAGAAGAGCGAGAAGCCTAAGAAAGAGGCTGAAGATGAAGAAGAGAAGGTAAAGAAAGAAGCTGTGACCAGTCCAATGAGGCCCTCGACTTTACCCCTGGAAGTGCCAGCGTCTAACGAGCCCAAACACACAACAAGGACCAAGGACGTGCCAAGTCGGGAAAAGAGCAACAGCCAGCCTGAGAACATGTTGAAAGAGCCCAGACCGCAGAAGGATCAGAGGACTAAGATGTTAAAGTATGGCTTATTTTGCAGTGCATTGTTTTTCTGTGCTTTGTCTTAAAGGATTTACCCTATGTAAAGATTTACCCTATGTTCATGCATAGCAACATATGTTCACAACACAGAGCCACAGTATAAGTAACATTTGAATTGAGTTTCTCAATTGTATGCAAATTGGGTATGAATCTTGTAAAGTGTCAAATCTTAACAATCAGCTTGAATGATTACTCAGACCAATCCTATGCCGAGGAACTAGAGGATATAATCATTCATTACCTGCTAGCTGCATTAGCTTCATAGCAAAACTCAAACTTAGAAATTTTATTTCTGTGTTTTGCAGGACCTCCCGGTCATTGGATGACGTATCAGAGTTTAAAACCTCAGAAGTCCCCACAGGTTTGCAGGTAGAGTGTTTTTTTTTGTTTTGTTTTTTAATTTGAGGAACATCACCTACCCAGATTAAACCAAGCTCTCTGGCTCACTCAGGGCAACATGCATTGTCGGAAGTGTCCCAGACGCAGACATCGACTAGACTTTGTACGTAACTGCTTGAATGATAAAAGTGCAGAAATGGAGGATGTGGAGTTCTGGATGTTCTCTCACACAATCCCTGTACAGGTCACGTATCTTTTTACTCAGAGTCATTCAGGAGCTGTTTGGGGAGACTGGATGAGCGCTCTGGGAATCATCTGGGCCTATATTGTGCTTTTCTATTCAATGAAAAATCAAAGCATGTCTGCTATTAGGGGTTTCCTAGACTACACAGCAAAATCCCCAGTGATGAATTAACACCTAGAGTGTTGAATTAACTCTTTCAATGTTTATTCATGTCCAATTTGACACAAACACCGTAGGTGTTATTTCAACACTGTGGATTTTGTTTAGTCAACTAACCGATTCACTAATCACATTCAGACATACTAGTCAATCTACAGTCAACTGCACATTGTGTAAGACTGTACTTGGAAAATCGGTTTTTATTTTCTTTTGTTTTAATGCAATATCACTTGCATACCACTTTCTTGGAGGTGTGTGCAGGTTTTTAATCCCACTCCTCCCTGTTCCTGAAGGAATTCTGACCAACAAGTAAACAAAGAAAAAGCTGAAAAAGAAAATGCCTAGAGATGAAACAAATTTCACCAAGTCTCAGTGTGGGTGCATGGTGGCTTAGTGGCCACACCTCTGAGGTTGGGGGTTCAAATCCCGTCCGGTGTGCACAGAGTTTGCATGTTCTCCCCCAGTCCAACGACATGTGTTGTAGGCTGATTGGCATTTCTAAATTGTCAGTAGTGTGTGAGTGGGTTGCCACCCCGTCCAGGGAGTTCCCTGGGATAGGCTCCAGGCTCCACTGCGACCCTGTGTTGGATAAGTGGTATTAAAAATGGATGGATGGAAAATCCTAGCATACGTTTGGACGAGATGGCTCATTTTTTTTTTCTCTCTTAGCAACAGTGAAAAAACAGCGAGGCATAAGTACTGTTTAATAATAAGCAGCAGCTCATATTTTTTTAGTGACAGAACATAGTCTTGTTCACTTTGTTTCTGTTGGCTCACAAGAAAGAAGTTCACCAAGATCAAGTTGGCAAGAAGCAAACTTTTTATGTCCCATGTCATTGTCAGGTGAATTTTACTACTTTTTACTATTTTCTTGCCTAGTAAAAAAAAAAAAATTATATTTGACTACTAAAAATGAAAAGTAGTCAAGCAAACCCCTACCTCCTGTAGCAGAGCATAATGGAGCTTGAGTCTCACTGTGTTTGAGTAAACATGCTGTCTTTGTCGGGAATTTGACCAATTTATTGTTATCCCCAAAAAGGTGCAGGTTGCTGATTGGTTGCCAGATGAGCTTTTGATGTTTGGTGGTTTTTCATTAATCATATGTGATTTAATCTTGATCTTTATTAGTTATTCAGTGATCATACTGTAATCTATCAGCAGCCATTTTGATTTTCAGACCATGTAAAACCCTCAAACTGGATGACGCTCAGGCCGAAACTTTATGATGGTCCTGACAGCCACGATCTGACCTATTTAATATTCTTTTTTTTCTATTTAATAAATATTAACTGTCAAGAACATGTGATATGCATATTGAAAGAATAATTTTGAATACCACTGATGTTTAGTTTGAGGTCACCTTATTAACATAAAGCTCTTTTAAGTGGCTGACATCTGTTTATGTTAATGTGACAAATAACTTGAGAAAAATTCCTTCTTTAATTAATTACTAACATTGTCAAAATAATGACAAATATAAAATTGGTGTCTAAAAGGTGGTGGTTGTGGACAAAAACCTAAGCCCAGTCTTAGTGCATAAATTGAGGTTTTAACCTCATTCTTTTTTAGGATGAGACAAGGTTTTGTTTCTGTCTTAAAAATACGAATCATGTTCTAATTTTCATCCAAAAATGTGCACATATTATTAACATAATGTGCTTTTAGGTGTGCAGTCTGGAAAATAAAGGCAGTTTATAATCATGGTGGTGGTGCTAACTGATTTTCAAACTGTAAATGCATTGTGCCTATGATTGTCGGACTTGTCACATCACATCATATCTCATGCAACAGCGTTATAATCGTTTGGGATTATTTCTGTATCCCTTTGCAGCCCATGCCTCGTGTTGTGGAGGGTCCACATGGAGAAAGAGCGGGCAGCGTGAAAAGGTCACCGCAGGATGAAGGCCCTCACGCCCATCCTCACACTCCCGAGAGGTGAGACTCGATAGTCAGAGACTCATTATTCTACAAAAATAGATGTAACAGTACAGTCAGTGCCTTTAGTATCAAGTTTAGGCAGGTGCTAAAATAATCCAAATAGTAAATCAGGGGCTGATGGAAAAGTTTCTGTTCCAGCTTGGTGGTCCCAAAGATTCTGGTACTTCACACAGTTGAAAAGTGTCTTAACAGGCGTTTATATGTTTCCATATTGTATTGTGAAACATTGTTGATGAGCAGGAATGTTGGACAGGCAGTGCTGTTTCGCTACAGCAAGTTCTGGAGATGAATTCAACTGATAACATGCAGAAAACCAACATACTTTAGAAAGTGAACTTTAAACAACCTCCTGGCTTGAGCATGAAATAAATGTTTCTATGCCCTCTCCTGCTGAAGCGAATAGTTCACTTCTTAGCTGTGACCTTGTGTGAGCCGTCGTTGCTGTCAAACTCTTATCACACAGGAAACCTGAGTCATCTGGCTCATGGGAAAACACCAGCCCTGCCTCAGCTTATCTGACCTGCTCATGAGTCCGACATGAATTTTTCACTCCCTTATATAGCTGCTATGGGAACAGGGAGATTCCTTCAATTCTTCACATCATCAAGTACTTGGAATAGACAAGCGTGTTCATAAGGGTGAATAACTCTAACTGGGATTTTGGCCTGGCACCACCAGACTCCATGTTTAATCATATTTTAAGTTGCTTGGGACATTTATGTTGCTTGAGATTCAAAATAATCGGTCAATAAACCTTGCATAAAACAGTTCAAAATCAAGAACTATTTATTTTAAAAATCAGTGTCGGGGTGGTGTGAAATTGTTTGTCAACAATATGTATTCATTAAAGAACATCATGCACTTTTTTAAAATCCATTTATAGCTACATTTAATGCCGTGGAATGTCTGCGAAACAAGTTCTCACTTATATTTATCACTTATATTTGTTTATAGCACTTATATATGCTATAAACGGTCGTTTCCTCACTAGCCTCTTTTCAGTCACGAACTTGATAATCTGTGATTTGTGATTATCATGTTCTCTATGCTGTTTGTGTTATAGATCAACAGGCTTCTTCAGGAAGATCCTGAAGAAACGTCCTCATAAAGAGGCTCAAACTCCAGAAGATGGAGACCTGCTGACGATGGCAGCTGCTTTGACTGAAAAAGACAGCACCCACTGTAACTTGATTATTTTATTATTATTATTATTTAGATGTTTTATTTATGTGGCATCATTAAGAGAAGGAAAAAGTTTCATTGTGTGAACCACGTATAAATGTTTTTCTCTCTGTCTGACACACAGCCATCACATCTTCACGCACACATCATTCAGAGCCTCCCAGTGGGCGTCTGAGTCGAAACCCCACTATTAAGATCAGCCGTGCCACGCGGGTCACAGAGCAATGGAACGCCTCGCTGGACCGAGAGATCACCAATGCCAACGAGCTCCGGCACCTCGATGAGTTTCTGGGAAATCAGGTCTTGAAACCAACACGGATTACAGACCATACTGCATCAAGCAAAGATAAAAAGAATACGTTTTAGTGCTAAATGCTTTGTTTTTATTCATTTCTGTGTGGTACAGGTGAATGACCTGCGCTCGAGAGGAAAGCAGCTGTCGGCGACAGAGCACATCTTTATCACAGCCACCATGCAGTTCAGAGAGAACATCAAAAGCATGTACTCTCTCTCAGTAAGTGCCCACAGCAGCTCTCAAACCCTCATAGAGTTTATTGCTGGTGACCCTGTTTAGTTCTACTTTAATTGTCAGTTAGGGTGTTTGTTTTTTGTTTTTGTTTTTTTTAAAAGGGTGAGCTGTTAGACACCTTGGTTGTTTGGTTTATCTTTTTCTAATGTCTAGGTTGGGAGATGACTGGATTGGTCTTAGAGATGACAGTAAAAATGAATGAACGCATCATTATTTCAGCTCACAACAATAGCACCACGGTGTGTAGTTTGTTTATGCCACAGGTAGAAGAAACACTTAGCCAGTGTAAGACTGTTATCCAAACAGCTGATGACACTAAACAACATTTAATCTCAGATTGAATTCTTGCCCTAGTCCTCTGAAAGCCTTTAAAAATGGCAGGCCTGTGATTATGGTGTCACACAGTGTTCTTAATGGTTAGATTATCAGTTTATGCCTTAAAATCTCTTTTTGTCTTCAGAAAGAGATGAAGCAGGGACAAAATTATGAAAATGTAGATTGTTTTTAGTGAAGCTTCATGCATACAGATCCTCCGTCTTCCAACCACTGTAAAACTCTTCTTTCCTTGCCCAATGTCACATGTAGTCTCCCTGCATCACCTGGATTTACCCAAAACAAGTTTTTTTTTTTTTTTGTTATTTTATTAACAGTTGACATCCTGTTTATAAATTACTGGTAGTCAGTAAAATGGGACTAAGGGATATGGTTAAATATGGAGGAATCATAATGTTGATATTTTATGATTTATTACAGCACAATTACAGCAAACCAGTAAATAATTGCACTTCTCTCTGAGCCTAAGGTAGACTTCACTAGGGTAAAGATTATATAGCACTGATTATATTTCTGAAATTATATGATTTGATTATACTTATCTCATCTTTTTATAGTCAGTTACAGACTGCACTTTTCTCCCTTTTCTAATGCAGAAGCCTCACATTGGATATAAGGGTCTGATGAGGGGCTACCAGAACAAGGTGATCAGTTTAGCCGGCGAGCAGCAGAAGTGCGAGGTGCAGCTCGTTGTCAATCTGTTCCAGTCCGTGCTGGACGGGTTTATCAGAGGAGAGATCAAAAGAGAGGAGGCTGAACCGGTGAAGGTAAAAGCCAAAAGAATAAAGAGAGAAACTCTACACTGCAGTTCTCGTTCTTTCAAAAATTTAATATGCTGTGTAGCAGTGTCTGTTGAATTTCTTTTTGTATTAATCTAAGTACAAACCCGGAGCAGTGGCTTTAAAACTTTTTTTTTTTTTTTTTTTGGTTTTTTTTAATCTGTCTCAGCCTCCAAAAGGTCGGAAAAAGAGGCGGAAAAAAGACAAAAATGTAAGTGCTGCTACATAGACTCGCTTCACACACATTCACCACCCCATCAGAACCTTTCTTGGTAAAAACAGCCACTAAATCGCTCCCTCACCTCCATGCTCTTCATGTTTAGACGGAGAGTCAACTGGACCATGTGTTCAGCAACTTCCAAGTGAACATAATGCAGTCATGTGACCAGTGCTCTTCCTACATCTGGGTGATGGAGAAAGCCTATGTGTGCAGCTGTGAGTATGTGGCCTGTGTGTACATTATCAGCTGCCATTAACTTTAACGTTAAATCTGTCATTTCTTATCAAAATCTTATGTTATAGAGGCTTAGGCCTAAAAGTTGTGGCTGTAGTATTGTAAGGAAATTTTACTGTTCATGATGTTGCTAAAGGTAGTGTCAAAGACAGGAGAACTTTCCCATTTTAGTTTCAGTGTAATTACACCTGAGTGTTTGTGTTTCAGATTGCAAGCTGGTTTGCCACAAAAAGTGTCTGTCCAAAATCGTCACAGATTGTAATACGTACTGCTCAAAAAAGGTATGACCTACTGTATGACCACACTGACTCACTTGCCCCTGTCAGTTAAAAGTATGTTTGAGAAATAGGTTTCCTAGCCTGTTTCTGTTCATGCTGATGCAAATCACAGGTTTATATTAATGTGCTCGTTCTAATATGTTATTGTTTCCATAGTAACAGCTCATTAGTAGGGACTTGTAAGACGGACCTTCCACATAAATTGATTAAAACCGCGTGTAATAGTATATATGGAGATAAGTTAAGTTTTCCATTAGGAGACGTTTATTTGACATTTCGGAAAGGAGTCTCCATTGTCAATAATTTGTAACAGTCAGTGGTAAAGATGTAACTACGTTGTTCAAGTTCTTCAGGACAGAGGAGTATATGCTTTGCGGTTTCCAAGTAAAATGACAAGCTGCATTTTTTTTGCTTTGTTAACTTTGAGAGAGGGAAAAAAGAGAGGAACTACTGTTTATAGCTGCTCTAATGTAAGTGAGAATAGGAATTAACTTGTTTTTTGGACATTCCACAACATTAAATAGAACTATAAACTGATAAAATGTTTGAAATGCCTTTTTTAATAAATAAAAAAGGTGGAAAATTGCTGTGGTATAAGTGGAATAAAACACTTGCTGTTCTAGGAAAATAATCAAATTTGGGATGGTAACAGTAACTCTGCTTCATCACACCACCCCATTGTTGATTATTTTCCAATTACAGCACCACAGAGTTTTTTTTATTGCTTACGTGTTATCTTCAGTGTTCTCTCCTGTTTCTTCACGGCTGGTCCAGAGTGAAGAGGACTCCAGTTCTCAGCACTTTGGTGTGCGTGTGTGCCGCCTGGTCAGTGATAAGGTCCCGGTCCCCATGGTGCTGGAGCTGATGCTGGAACATGTGGAGATGAATGGCCTCTATACTGAGGGTATCTACAGGAAGTCCGGCTCAGCCAACCGCATGAAGGAGCTCCGGCAACTTCTGGAAGCTGGTAAGACTATAAGCATCACTGTGTGTCTGGACTCTTTTCACTAACTGTAGCATATACCATCATTTCTATAATGATGCAGGGATTTTCATTTCTCATTTTATTATGTCCGAACTTCATTTGAGATTACAGTTAATACAATGCAACCTTTTATAATGTGTCATATATAAGTAGCAGTATATATCCATTAAGTATTGTATGTCTGGTGTGAGAAGTTGCGTAGGATCAGAATATTCTGAATAAAGGTGCATGTTTTTGTGTGTACATGTGGTGTTTTGCTACAGCTGTAAGTGTATATGTTTGGTGTGTTTTGTTTGCAGATCCTAATAGAGTGTGTTTGGAGGACTACCCTATCCACACTGTAACTGGTTTGGTGAAACAGTGGCTGAGGGAGCTCCCTGAACCCTTAATGACGTTTAATCACTATAACGACTTCCTCCATGCAGTAGGTGAGTTTTAAAGCACCTCCTCTATAGACTTTGGCCCCAATCCACTTTTTGTTGTAGTGCAAGAAACCTGAGGCAGGTAAGTAAGGCTTGTTGAACAAATTTTGTGTGTTGGAAACTAATATGTACATAAATACATTTTGTGGTTTGGTGATAATCAGCCAGACATGCTGAGCTAAACTTACATGTTGTCTGGTGCCATAATAGAATGTTTATATAACCAGTGGTCAGTTTTTCTTTAATCCATAGTTCAAGGGTGACGTATAGCTATTCTAATCTCTCTGTCATTCTGTCTTTCTCTGTCTTCTGTAAGTGTTTGTGCCCCTGTATTTCACTAAATGTTGTTACCTGTTTTTGTCAGAATTACCTGAAAAGCAGGAACAGCTTCTGGCAATCTACAGGGTTATAGAGGAGCTCCCTACAGCCCACTACCAGACTCTGGAGAGACTCATTTTCCACCTAGTCAGGTAAGCACTCCAGCATCTTTTTAATTAGCCACTGATTGGTAAAATGTTTTTACCTCAAAACTAATTAATGTATTTAAAATGTCTGTAGTTTTGTGGGTGTTTGTATACAGGTTATACCTTTTAAACCTGTTTCTTAATCCTGGTCCTTGAGTACCCCCTGCCTTGCAATTGTTTTTTTGTTTTTTTTTCTTTTTTTCTTTTTTTTTTTTCCTCGGAACTTGACATTCCCAGTTCAGAAATGTTGTCCCTATGTCCGCTTAGGAGTTGATTCAGAAGTGACGCTACTGCAGAACCAGGGTTTAGGAACACTTAAAGGCACATTAAAACATTCAATATGTGTATTTCTTTTCACTTGAATTACTGAGAATAACTGAATATTAGCATCATCAGATATTCAAAAACTAACTGCATTACCTTTCTCAGTAACATGACAAGTTGCTTTTATTCTTGTATTAACTTCGAGAGAGAGTAAAAAGAGAGACTGGTGAGGGAATGACTGTTTATAGCTGCTATAACAAGTAAGAATAGGAACATTCCACAACATTAATTGTAACTATAAATAGATAAAGTATGACATGTCTTGTTCTTTAAGAATAAAAAAAAAAAGAAAAGGTAATCGTCAAATTGTTGTGGTAAAAGATAAATAAAACACTGAGATGTGCTGCTATAGGAAAATAAGCCATTTTGGGGTAGTAACAACAGCTCAGTTTCATCACACCACCCTGTCATTGATTTGTTTTCCTATAACATCACAACATGGAACGTTTTTGTCTGTATTTATTGCATGTGATGTACAGTAAAAGCGCTTGTAGTAATAAACTATTTTTTCATGCAGGGTGTCGAGGGAGGAGAAGAGTAACCGGATGACCCCAAACTCCCTGGCCATTGTTTTTGCTCCTTGCATCCTGCGTGGTCCTGACAGTGCTGACCCACTCCTCAGCATGAAAGACGTCGCCAAGACAACCACGTATGTGTCCCTGTCTCTCTCTGTCTGTCTCTCTATATACATTTCTCAGTCCAAAGATGAAAGAGAATGATTACACTGGGACAAGTTTTTGAAAGTGTGTGTACAGTGCCCTGCACTAATATTGGCACCCTTGGTAAATATGAGCAAAGAAGGCTGTGAAAATTGTTTAACCTTTTGATCTTTTGTTCAGAAAATTCACATAAATACTCTGTTGTCATGGATATCAAACAATTGCAACCACACACAGGTTTATCCAAAAAAAAAAATCTTTGTAAAATATCAAATATTTTTCTCATACGAATTCATAGGGGTGCCAATAATAATTGCACACCTGTATTTAACATTTTTTTAGTACACCTGGGTGACTAGGAACAGGAAATTGTTCAACCATGACTTCCTGTTTCACAGAAGTATTAATATAAGGTAATATAGCCCAAATTCCCTTGGTCATTCATAACAATGGGTAAGACCAAGGAATATAGCTGTGATGTGTGGTAAAAGGTTGCTGAGCTTCACAAAAAGGGAAGTGGCTATAAGGAATGTGGCTATAAGGCTATAAAGAAAATGCCCATTTCCACCATCAGGACAATACAGATTTGTAACACCCATTTCAAATCAGGTTTATTGTCAAAATTTACAGACTTTCAGCTGTTTGCAGTGAACAAATCAATTCAACTGAAAATGCAACTTATAATGACTTCTCAAGTTTCAAAATTTTTCAACCCCCTGAATAGAATCCCACACAAAAGCACAAATATGCAAAACAGGTGTTGTCTCAAGCACACTTGATGCAACTAATCAAGGGCTTCATTAGTTGCACCAGGTGTGCTTGAGCTGGAACACATGAAATACCTGAACTGGCTAGGGGCAGAAAATACATGAACTACCTGGACGGGGCAGAAAAAGGAAGCTATCAACGGCTGCAACCAGATTTCTGATTTCTGGATTTGCTGGAGAATTGCAGAAGTTAGTTGCGTCTTGGGGTCAGAAAGTCTCCAAAACTACAATCTGAAGTCACCTACATCACTGCAAGTTGTTTGGAAGGGTTTCAAGAAAAAAGCCTCTAGTCTCATCCAAAAACCTCGAGCGTCTTCAGTTTGCCAGACACTACTGGAACTTCAAATAGGATCGGGTTCTATGATCAGATGAAACCAAAATAGAGCTTTTAGCAATAAACACCAGAGGTGGTTTTGGCACACACAGAGAGGTAGCCATATGGAAAAGTACCTCATGCCCACGGTTAAATATGGTGGTGGCTCTTTAATGTTTTGGGGCTGTTTTCCTGCCAGAGGACCTGGATATTTTGTTAGGATGCATGGCATCATGTACAGCTGTGGCCAAAAGTTTTGAGAATGACACAAATATTAATTTTCACAAAGTCCACTGCTTCAGTGTTCTTAGATCTTTTTGTCAGATGTTACTAACTGTTACTGAAGTATAATCACAAGCATTTCATAAGTGTCAATGGCTTTTATTGACAATTACATGAAGTTTATGCAAAGAGTCAATATTTGCAGTGTTGACCCTTCTTTTTCAAAACCTCTGCAATTCGCCCTGGCATGCTGTCAATCAACTTCTGGGCCACATCCTGACTGATGGCAGCCCATTCTTGCATAATCAATGCTTGGAGTTTGTCAGAGTTTGTGGGTTTTTGTTTGTCCACCCGCCTCTTGAGGATTGACCACAAATTCTCAATGGGATTAAGGTCTGGGGAGTTTCCTGGCCATGGACCCAAAATGTCGATGTTTTGTTCCCCGAGCCACTTCGTTATCACTTTTGCCTTGTGCCAAGGTGCCCCATCATGCTGGAAAAGGCATTGTTCATCACCAAACTGTTCTTGGATGGTTGGGAGAAGTTGCTCTCTGAGGATGTTTTTGTACCATTCTTTATTCATGGCTGTGTTCTTAGGCAAAATTGTGAGTGAGCCCACTCCCTTGGCTGAGAAGCAACCCCACACATGAGTGGTCTCAGGATGCTTTACTGTTGGCATGACACAAGACTGATGGTAGCGCTCACCTTTTCTTCTCCGGACAAGCTTTTTTCCAGATGCCCCAAACAATCGGAAAGGGGATTCATCAGAGAAAATGACATTACCCCAGTCCTCAGCAGTCCAATCCCTGTACTTTTTGCAGAATAGGAGTCTGTCCCTGATGTTTTTCCTGGAGAGAAGTGGCTTCTTTGCTGCCCTTCTTGACACCAGGCCATCCTCCAAAAGTCTTCGCCTTACTGTGCGTGCAGACGCACTCACACCTGCCTGCTGCCATTCCTGAGCAAGCTCTGCACTGGTGGTGCCCCGATCCCACAGCTGAATCAACTTTAGGAGACGGTCCTGGCGCTTGCTGGACTTTCTTGGGCGCCCTGAAGCCTTCTTCACAACAGTTGAACCTCTCTCCTTGAAGGTCTTGATGATCCGATAAATGGTTGATTTAGGTGCAATCTTACTAGCAGCAATATCCTTGCCTGTGAATCCCTTTTTGTGCAAAGCAATGATGGCTGCACGTGTTTCCTTGCAGGTAACCATAGTTAACAGAGGAAGAACAATAATTTCAAGCACCACCCTCCTTTTAAAGCTTCCAGTCTGTTATTCTAACTCAATCAGCATGACAGAGTGATCTCCAGCCTTGTCCTCGTTAACACTCTCACCTGTGTTAACGAGAGAATCACTGACATGATGTCAGCTGGTCCTTTTGTGGAAGGGCCGAAATGCAGTGGACATGTTTTTTTGGGATTAAGTTCATTTTCATGGCAAAGAGGGACTTTGAAATTAATTGCAATTCATCTGATCACTCTTCATAACATTCTGGAGTATATGCAAATTGCCATCATAAAAACTGAGGCAGCAGACTTTGTAAAAATTAATAGTGTCATTCTCAAAACTTTTGCCCACGGCTGTAATGTCAACATGCAAATATCAACAGATATTAAATGAAAACCTGACTGCCTCTTCCAGAAAGCTTAAAATCGGCCGTGGTTGGATCTTCCAGCAGGACAATGATCCAAATACACATCAAAATCACCACAAAAATGGTTTACTGACCACAAAATCAAGGTCCTGCCATGGCCATCCCAGTCCCCTGACTTGAAACCCATAGAAAACCTGTGGGGTGAACTGAAAAGGAGAGTCCACCAGCGTGAACCTCGAAATTTGAAGGATCTGGAGAGATTCTGTATGGAGGAATGGTCTCAGATCCCTCGCCATGTATTCTCCAACCTCATCAGGCATTATAGGAGAAGACTCAGAGCTGTTATCTTGGCAAAGGGAGGTAGCACAAAGTATTGATTAAAAGGGTGCCAATAATTGTGGCGCACACCTCTATTTAACAATTTTTTTTTTTTTTTTGATAAATCTATGTTTTGTTTGCAATTGTTTGATATCCATGAGAGCAGAGTATTTTTGTGAATTTTTTGAACAAAAGATCAAAAGGTTAAACAATAAAGACAATTTTCACAGCCTTCTTTGCTCATATTTAACAAGTGTGCCAATATTAGTGGAGAGCACTGTATGTGTGTCCATTGTGCAGGTGCGTAGAGATGCTGATGGGTGTCTGTGTGTGTGTGTGTGTTGTGTAGGTGTGTAGAGATGCTGATTAACGAGCAGATGAGGCGGTACATTGAAAGGCTGGAGGAGATTGAGCAGCTGGAGTATGCTGAGACGCTGGCGAAGAACCAACTCAAGCTGAAGAGAAGCAACACGGTGAGAGCAGAGAGGATACACACACACACACACACACACATATACATATATATATTACACACACAGTGGGTATAGAAAAGAATCACCCCCCTTTAAAATAATCACATTTTGTTGCTTTTCAGCCTGAAATGAAGACTGACAGTTTTTGTTTTATCCAGCTGTGTTTACTCAGTGCAACTTATAACATCCAAGTGAAAGATATAACACCAACATGTCAGAAAAAAAATTTAAAAACAGAATCACCGAGTTGGAATTAAAGCAAGAATCACCTTGCTTTAATTTGCCTTATTTTTTTAATTACAGCCTTTAGTCTGTTGGGATATGTCTCTACTAACTTTGCACATCTAGACTTTGCAATATTTGCCCACTCTTCTTTGCAGAACTGCTCAAGTTCAGTTAAATTTGATGGTGACCGTTTGTGGACTGCAGTCTTCAAGTCATTCCACAGATTTTCAATGGGGTTTAAGTCTGGGCTCTGACTAGGCCATGCAAGGACATTCACCTTTTTCTCCTTAAAACCACTGTGTGGTCAGTTTTGCTGTGTGCTTTGGGTCATTGTCATGTTGGAAGGTAAACCTTTTTCCCATTGACAACTTTCTGGCAGAGGGCAGCAGATTTTCCTCAAGAATTTGACGGTATTTTGTCCCATCCATTTTCCTTCTATCCTGACAAGTGATCCAGTCCCTGCTGCAGAGAAACACCCCCATAACAGGATATGACCACCTCCATGCTTTACTGTAGGAATGGTGTTATTTTGATAGTGAGCTGTATTGGATTTCAGCCAGACATATCGTTTTGTGTTGAGGCCAAATAATTCATCTGACCGTAACACCTTTTTCCATGTGGCCTCAGAATCTTCAAGGTGCGTTTTGGCAAAGCTCAGTCGTGGGTGGCTTTTTTCTTGCAACCCTTCCATACAAGCCACATTTGTGGAGAAATTGTGATATTGTTGTCACATGCACACAATGACCACTCTTTGTCATAAATTCCTGCAACTGCTTCAGAGTTGCTGTAGGCCTCTTGGTAGCCTCTCTGACCAGTTTCCTCCTGGCTCTTTCATCCAGTTTGGAGCGACGTCCTGATCCAGGGAGGGTCTGTGTACCAAATACCTTCCACTTCTTTATAATAGACTTCACTGTGCTTCTAGGCATTGATAAAGCCTTTGAATTTTTTTTGTATCCATCTCCTGACTTGTGCCTGTCCACAACTTTATCCCGGAGATCTTTTGACAGTGCCTTGCAACCCATAGTTGATTGTTTGCTTCAGTTACACTACAAAATAAAAGCTTGTTTCATGCTGAGCTAATCAAAATGACCACAGCTGTTCACAGTTAAAGTCAAATGGCTTTGTGTGCCACTGAGAAGGTGATTAGCTACACCTTATTGAGTTTATTAGTCATTGTAGGAGGGGGGTGATCCTTTTTCTAACGCAGTGATTTTTCTCTTCTTTCCTGACATGTTGGTGTTATATCTTTCACTTGGATGTTATAAGTTGCACTGAGTAAATACAGCTGGATGAAACAAAAAGTGTGTCCGTCTCCATTTCAGGCTGAAAAGCAACAAAATGTGATTATTTTAAATACTGTGTGTGTGTATGTGTATGTGTGTGTGTGTGTGTGTGTGTGTGTGTGTGTGTGTGTGTGTATATATATATATATATATATATATATATACGCATATACATATATATACACACAATCTTGGGTGAGAACCTTCTTCCCGCAGCCAGGGCATTGAAAATGACCTTAATGACTTCATTGAAAATGACCTTAATGACTTGGAGAGGATCTGCAAAGAGGAGTTGGACAAAATCCCTCCTGAGATGTGTGCAAACCTGGTGGCCAACTACAAGACACGTCTGACCTCTGTGATTGCCAACAAGGGTTTTGCCACCAAGTACTAAGTCGAAGGGATCAAATACTTATTTCCCTCATTAAAATGCAAATCAATTTATAACTTTTTTGAAATGTGTTTTTCTGGATTTTTTTTTTGTTATTCTGTCTCTCACTGTTAAAATACACCTACCATTAAAATCATAGACTGATCATTTCTTTGTCAGTGGGCAAACGTACAAAATCAGCAGGGGATCAAATATTTTTTCCCCCACTGTGTATATATATAAATATATAAATATAAATAAAAATGTGTGTGTGTGTATATATGTGTATGTATATGTGTGTGTGTACTAAGACACACACAACTGCTCAACTGCTGTATTTCTGTCTTTGACTCTGTGGCTCCTTCTGTCTGTCTCTGGGTCTGTTTGCTTCTGTCTGGTATCTCTCTCTACTGTTGCTTCCATCTGACACACATTGGTCGCTGTTTCTTTCTCTGCCCATATGTCTGTGTCTCTATCATTTAGTCTCACTCTTTTGCTGTTTGTCTCTGTTTGTTCTGTTGTCTTTCAGGATGTTCCTGTCTCTTGTCAGTCTGTCTCTCTTTCTCTCTATCTATTTCTCTCTGTCTGTCAAATTCTGTCTTGTTCTGTGTGTCTGTCTCGTTATATCTCTCTTCTATCTCGGTCTCTCATTTCTCTGTCTCGAACTCCCCCAGTATCTCTCTTTCTTTCCATCTCTCTCTCTCTCTCTCTCTCTCTCTCTCTCTCTCTCTCTCTCTCTCTCTGTCTCTCTCTCTGTCTCTCTCTCTGTGTATGTGTGTCTGTGTCTCTCTCTCTCTCTCTCTCTCTCTCTCTCTCTCTCTCTCTCTCTCTGTGTCTGTGTATCTCTCTCTCTCCGTGTATTGTATTTGTGTATAGCTGTGAGTATTGCTGTCAATTTGTGATGCATTCTCTCTGCTTCTGTGTCGGTTTCTGTAGAGCTGGCCTTTACCTCTAAGGTTTACCTCTCCTTATAAAGGAGTAGCGGTATGTATGTTCAACTGGAGTCCCATGTACTCACTCACTGTGTGTGTGTGTGTGTGTGTGTGTGTGTGTGTGTGTGTGTGTGTGTATATGTGAGTCTGCATGTAGTGCAGATGCTCACACACTCTAACCATTTCCCACCCACAGCATGTGCGTGTAGTACTCTTGCGTGTGGTTTTGGTTTATAGGTTGTCTTCATGGCACTGCATGATTATTCATTTCATCGTTCATGTTTTCGTTGTTTGTTCCATTGCTTGTTTTTGTTGTGTAAGACTTCACTAACAATTTCAGCTCCACTGCATGGGTCATAAGCTGTGCACTATCTATCCTTTTCATTTACTAACTGGAATGGAGTTGTCTCTGAATATTATAACTTGGTGGTTGTTGTAAGAAATGATCTCTCTTCACTCTGTATTGTAGCACAAGTGTCAAACTCGATTCATTCCCCCGCCCCATTAGATTTGTTCAACACAAATAGCCTACAGTACCTAACATTCAACTTTTTCTCACTAGACCAGTAATATCTAGAATTTACAGCAGACCCAAAATACCTGGATTCTGTATGCGCCACTGTATCACAAGTGTTGACTCTCATGTCATAGAGCTCAAACACTGGTTAAAATAAATCTGCTGTGTTTGAGGCAATTCAGACCAGTGTCTAATAGCGTAAATAGTGTCTAATTCAGAAATGTTTCATTCCAAATGCCTAAATCATCCAGTACAGAGCCATATTAAATATTAAATAAAAAAAATTAATTAATTTTAAAAAAAAAGATGGAGCGTGAAGGGAGATGGGACATGTATCTTCTTCTGAGCCTCTGAGAGTTCTTAAATCTGATTCTACTCACTCACTCTTTCACTCACTGTCCATTTTATTAGGAACACCTGCGCACGCACATTCTTGCAGTTATCTAATCAGCCAATCATTTGGCAGAAGCGCAATGCAAAAAATCATGCAGATACAGGTCAAGAGCTTCAGTTAATGTTCACTTCAAACATCACAATGAAGAAAAATGTGATCTCTGTGACTTTGATCGTGGTGTGGTTGTTGGTACCAGAAGGGCTGGTTTGAGTATTTCATAAATTGCTGATCTCCTGGGAATTTCACACACAACAGTCTCTAGATTTTACACAGAATGGTGGGAAAAAAAAACAAAAAAACACCCTGTCTTCATTCTGATGTTTGATTGTAAGCATTAACTGATGTATCTACATGACTTTTGCATTGCACTGCTGCCACACGATTGGCTGATCAGATGTAGCATGAATGTGCAGGTGTACAGGTTTTCCCAATACAGTGGACTTTGTGTGTGTGTGTGTGTGTGTGTGTACACACATAAATATTAATAATACACACTTATAAATAAAAATAAATATATTTCGATAAATATTTTGATTAAAAAAAATTCGATTGTACAGTACAATAAATGCTGCACTTAGGCCTAACAGTACATGTAGTTGAATAGTTTAATTTCTATTTCCCTGGATTAATTGAGCTGGTTTATTGGTGTTAATCGATAGACTAAACATAATAATATTAAATATTAATATTAAATCATTTTAAATCATGTTAAAAAATGAATTTTCACCAATCTTTCCTTAGTTTATGGCTTTGTGCTTACTGTCTTCTTCTGATAAGGTTCTGACAAACCAGAAATTTTACAGGCTTTCAGAAATGATTTCTAGGTTGTTTTTAGAAGCACTGCTGATTGAGCTGAAAGTGCAGGGCTGAACTAAAATGACCTGGGTCAGTGCTTTGGCTTCACCTTGGAAATGGTTGTGAAGGTAACTCTGTGTGTGTGTGTGTGTGTGTGTGTGTGTGTGTGTGTGTGTGTGTGTGTGTGTGTGTGTGTTTCAGGTAAAGGAGAAACCTTCTGACCTGCGTGCTGTTCCTGAGAATGAACCACTTGACTCCGATGCAGAGGCTGAGAGGAACTTGGTGGAGCGAATCAAGTCCATCAAACAGGAAAAGTAGGATTAAACACAACTCTGTCTCCCTCTCTTCTCTCAATCATTCTTTGTCTCTGTCTTTCACTGTTTTTTTTTTCCTCTCTGTCTGTCTCTCTCTCTCTCTCTCTGTGTGTCTGTCAGTCTCTCTCTCTCACATCACTTTCATGAATGCAACATTTTCATCTTATAAAGTTAATAATGTTGAAAGTCAGTGGAACTTTGTGGAGAATGTGTGCATTCTACACCAAGTCAGTCAGCTAACTCACACAAGGGTTCTGACCTTCATTTGCCTTTGTCTCTGTGTGTGTGTGTGTGTCTGTCACACACAGAGAGGACTTGGTCTGCAGGCTGCCAGATATGGAGCAGCCGGGTTCAGATCAGGAGAATCTGGACTCTGAGGCCTCGGCTAGCTCAGAGAGTCTGTTAGATGACCGGACCCCCTGTTTGGACATGGAAGGTCAGTATTAAGGTACAGACACTTTGCCTTTTTATTCTCTGGATTTTGTCTTGGAGTGACGAGTCACCGTGTCATTTATGGTGCAGGTGTGGAGAGGCCGCTGCTGGTGCCGTTAAAGAGAGTGGCAGTGCCGGCTGCTCTCTAGCAGGTTGTGATCAAACCAAACGCGCGTGTGTGGGTGTGTGTGGGAGTTCGAGTCTGTTATGGATGCATGTATATATTATTAGGGGTTGGTTGTTGTATTGGCATGAGAGAGCATGGTACTGAGGTCTGTAGGTAAATTAACTTAAAATTGTGTATGTTGGGGCTGTCAGTATGTTTTAGTATTTGAATACATGCAAATAATACACGTTCAAATGTTGAAGATTCCATGTTTTACTTTTATTCATCTAACAAAAGGTTTCCTAAACTTTCTGGCCGAATAACTGTTGTTGCCTGACCTACTTTGTTTTCAACCTTAAGTAACAGTTTACAGTTATTGCATTCTTTTTTTTTTTTCCCTGAAAAGAGTGCTGAATCACAAATACTGTGTTCTACAACAGTGGTCACCAACTCTCTTCCTTGAGATCTACCTTCCTGCAAGTTTTATCTCCAACCAAAATCTAACAAACCTCTTTTAGTTGGGCAAGAACTTCTTAAGGAAATGATTAGATGGTCAGGTGGGCACGATTATGGTTGGAGCTAAAGACGTATCACTATATAATATATTTATATTACTGTATTATATTTATTATATAATCAGCACCTTCTGACCAATCAGGATCCAGAATCCAACAGTGCTGTGGTGTACTGATGTACACAGGAGTAGGGAGTCATTTTAGATTCGACCCAATTGTATTGGAAAGCTTAAATTAAAAAATATTAACAACAAAAACGTATTAAGTGCAAACAGCAAATCTGACGCTTTAACATACATGATAAGTTTATATCATGGCCTCATCATGACACAATTTTCACCTTGTGAAACTGTTACTCTTAATGCTCAGTCTGTCTGTCCCTGTCCTTTTGAATGCTAAATATTTCAAATAATCAAAATGAGGGTATGTTTGTGTTTGCTTTGATTCTCCGTATCTGCTACTTTAGGCATTTCCTGGGTGTTTTTGTGTAATAAACTATAGTGTAATCTGTACAGTGCATGGGGTCTCCAGTAGGTTTCGTAATAACTGCATGAGTAGTTGCATGATAGCCATTTATTTTGGGGTAGGGGTTCCTTCTCCTACCTAAACCAATGTATTATTTCCCTTCTGTCCAGGTAGGATGATAGCCGTACTGCAAACCCATAAACCTAAACCTTCTAGCTCATCCTCGTTACCCCAGTTGACTTCAGCAGGAAGTAAGTACTTCTCCTGTCCCTCCTCTCCTGCATCCCCATCCTCCAGAAACCAGCTCCAGCGCCGGTATCCCATCATCCCCTGCACGCTGCGCCTGCCCCCTGGTGTCTTCACACTCGTACAGAGACGGCCGTGGCCTGGACGCCGCAAAGACAGCATCCAGTCACTCTTCATCGGCTCTGGGACTGAATTAGATGCCTTGTCCTCTTCTTCGTCTTCCTCCCCTATCCCACAGAACCGCCTCGTCTCCCCCAGACGCTTCTCAGACCCTGATATTGCTCATATCCAAGACGGTGTTTGATTTACGCCTTTCGTAACGGTTCAGCCAGGATTACTGATCCTGCTCACCAAGCACTTTTTTCCCCCCTCATTATCATCAATATAGAATTTTTTAATAGACTTTTTTAAGTGCAGATTTATGGTGCCTCATGGGTGCTATCATGAACCTAAATTCTATGCTTCATATAATTTTTTTTTTTAATTTTATGGACAAAGAGCATGATGTTGCACCTTTCTGTTTCTCTCAATTTTTTTTTTTTTTTTTTTTTTTTTTTTTTTTTTTAAACAGTTTTTAATTGTGCCTTTGGTTTCTTGTCAGTGTATAAATTCATGTTTGTATTGTTTCTCCTGAGAAAAGTATAAAGGCACGGACGTTTTTGGAAATGACCTCACACTTTAAACACTTAAAAATAATAATAAAATACAAAACCCAGACACTTTCACACCCATTTTCCACCAACACATTGCTGGTGCAGATTCGACTAACCTTTTTTTAGGAAGCTTTTAGCAGTCAAAAGTTTTAGCAGGTTTCTTCATTTTCTTTTTTGGCTCTGAGAGTGTTTTACCATTCCGAGTTGAATTCTTAATAAAATATAAACAGCACAGAGAGAGAAAGCAGTATGTATGTATGTGTACGGATTACTTTTAGCTATTTATTCTCAGTGTACAGTTGCGCAGTTTGGTGGACTTCTTGGGTAAACAATTGATCTCGATCCTAACAGGGTCGCTGATTTTATGGTTGCAATATTCATTTTTACAATTTTTGCAACATAGTGATTTTAATGGTATGTAAATAACTTAATGACCGTTTTCTTGCTTCTAGATAAATTCTTTCTGTCTTGTTATGCTGGAAACGGTTCAACGTTAATCACCACGCACCATGTTGGTGGAAAAGTTCTTTTTGTGGACTGTGGACTTGTGGACAAAGTCTCTTTGGGATCATTTTAATCATACAGAGGAGCAAAAAAAACAGCATGAGCCACTTTCCATCTGATGGAAAGAGACCCAGACAAAGCAACATGAAACATTTGTGTACTTGCATCAGCTTTTTTCAGACAATTAACCAATACCTGGATCTTGTAGTAAACAATAGGACGCTGCGCTCGAGGTCAGTGGGAGCATTTGAGAAGAACTGTGTGTATTGTGTTTACTAATAATGTTACGTGTTTAACCTGCTGGTGTGTTTTGTGCCATGTGGAAGTGTAGCGAGTGAGAAACAATGGATGATGATGATGATTACAGTTCAGAAGTCATGCTTGCTTTGTTTTTGGTGTATTTGTACTCTTAAGTAGGCAAATGTTTCTGTTCTGCTGTACTGCATCTAAAGGACAGATCGAACGAATTATTTTCTTACAATACACTTTGTACTTGGCTGCAGATGTGCCTGATTTTCATTCTTGAAAGGTCTCAGATTGGACCAGTGTGTTCTTTTTTTTTTTTTTTTTTTTTTTTTTTTTTTTTTTACTTTTTTTTACTTTTTTTGCAGGGTTATCTCAGGACCAATGTGAACTGAGAGGAGGTCTGAGGCTTCTCATCTGAATGGAATTTGCATTCATGCACTAATGGAGTAGAAACAGTGGGGGGGTTGAGTTCCATGACGCCATCTGGATCCAGGATGGAATTAGTGTGCAGCTTAGCTTAGGAAAAATTCCTAAAAACTCATTTGATCAATCCTTATAAACTTCCAACATTACCTTTTATAGAGTAATTAAGTTTAAACCAGTGAGTTTACTGTGCTTTAGTAAGCAGCTACTGGTTTTACTTCATTTTGTTGTGAGTTCACCTCATGTTAGAATGATGAAATTTATTTTATGACAGTTTAATGCCTAAATACATACTTTGGTGATTATGGTAGCTAAATGTTTCAGTTTTTACCTCATTTGTTTTAAAATTAAAAGCTAAATTCTACAAGAATCGCAGAAAATTCAGAGCATCTCAGTCGTTGATTAAAATCCTGCCTCAGTGCTGTTGGATTCTGACTGATCAGAAGGTGTTGATTAGAGTGCAGCTACAAATCATTTTAGTTTATATTAATGCACTCCTTTTGATACATTATTGTTTTTACAGTACGGCAGATGCGCCACATAATCTAAGGCTATTAAGCGCACTAAAAAGTTTGTAGTTACTGTGAAGTTTTCTTTAAGGAAGGGGTCTTCAGTGTCAGCACTTTTATAACAGTCGGAGGTAAAGCTGTAAATTTTCTGACATCTTCAGGACAGGAGTGTACACTTTGGTTTTTAAAACTAAACTGTTTTTTTTTTTTTTTTTTTTTTGGGGGGGGGGGGGGGTTTGGGTTGGGCTTATTTACTTGGAAAGAGAAAAAGAGGCTGGTGAGGGAAACGGGTGTTTATAGCTGCTATAACACAAGTGATAATGAAAACTATCTTATAAATGTGGGAAAAATCAGGGTAAACAAAAGTCAGTATCATTGCTGTAAAATTGCTGTAGTACAAGAGGAATAAATCATTTCAGGACGTGAGGTTTTAAGAAAATAATCAAATGTGGAGTGATAACAGAAACTCCATCACACCACCTTGTTGATTATTTTCCTACAACAGCATGACATGGAGTATTTTATTTCTTATGTAACACAAGAAATAAATATCAGTACATTTGTTATCAAACACCAGGCAGCCATCTTTAGAAATTAAAGGTTTTTTTTTTATTTATTTACCCACTAGAAAAGCATGATTTAATAAGTTAGAAAATTAATTTAGTCCTCAAGTTAAACTTTGGATGGGGACAGAGCTCATCAGGCTGAGTTTGGGGTTTTAAGCTCTACTGGCTCAAACTCCCGAGTGGAGAAATAAATTAATATCACTTTAGTGATAAATGTAGTGATCAGAGATTCCAAAGATAATAGAGGGAGGTAAAATCACCTTTGGCTTTAAATTAGTGACTATTTAAACTATAACATTATTTGTGAATAAATTATGACATTTTAGAAGAGTTCTTTCTTGTTTTTCCCCCCTAACTTCAATGCTGACACGTATAGAGAGATCATTAATGTGGTGTCTGAAATGTCTCACCAATGGTAAGAGAAAATCCTTCGTTATGATGGCATGAAGATACTCAACAAATTGATCAGCTGCTCTTTGTTTCCACTATAAATCTATACTGCCATCTACTGGTCAAAGCCCAGAATTCAATTTTTACCCATCAATATGTTCAGTATTTCTAAGATTTTCTAATTTGTCCACTGACATTTAAGACATTTTGCTCTGTCTTGTGACTCCCACAAATACTTACTACTGAATCACCCAAAAAAAAAAAATAATAATAATAATAATTTAAATACTAGTGATGTCTTAAACCAGATCTACTGATTTTTCACCTGCTTTTCATGCTTCTCATCTCCGAAGGAGACAACCAGTTTCTGTAAATAAAATTGTTGCTCAGTCTCAGTTAAAGGGGGAAAGGGTGTGTATCTTATGGTTAGAGATTTGTGCAAAGCAGGAATCCGGAAAACTTGTAGTTTTCAGAACTAAATAAAGTTGAAAATGTCAAAGTTTGACCATGTGAAAGGGTTGTTCGGGCCACCACACAAATGAAACGGCATCACATAAAGTCCACTTGATAAATAATGTCATTTTCTGAAAGTACTGTCTATCCTCACTACATTTATAACACTGACCAAATTGTTTGGATTTTAATTAAAATGACTATTTAAAAAAAAAAAATCATTTATTTGTAAAATCATGTAGTTTTATTAAACACTATTAAAAATGTAATTAAACTCATACGACATTTTTAAACGGAACAAGTCTGATTTGCTGGCACTTCGTTAGCAAACCTGAATACAGTAAAACCTAATCTTACAGTTGTGATGTTCAGTATTAATATTCGATATTTAATATATGCTGTACAGTTCAAAATAAAAAAATTAAAAAATAAAAATTCAGTTTTAAATTTGATAATGTGATAACCTTGCGTTAGTGGAACTCGTATTTGTGAAAAAGTTTTTTATTTTAAATGCAACAGACATCGATTTACAGAAAGATGACAGGTTACAAATAACAGAAAAAGGAACAGTGACAGAAATGCAGTCTATAAACACATTAAAACATGCATAAAATACAATTATGTGACATTCATAATAACGTCATATGAATGAACGGGTTTCTTGTGTATTTATCTGAAATCGCTAATTAGTGAAGCAAAATCTATTGAGACAAATCTATTATCTGTGAAAAAATTTGCGCTGTAAAAACAGACTCGCGCCTGAAACCACGTTCGCTTCGATTTGACGTCATATTCCCGCGACTTTCATTTTGCTGTTTCCAATATGGCCGCGTCCAGGTTAGAAATCAATTTTATCCGGTTGTTATCGCGTTGTGAAGCTATTGCTTCCGAAAAAAGAGAAGAGACGGAATGGAGGCTGGAGAAGGTGAATTGAACTAAACGTCTCTGCTGTAATAGTTGTAGCTGTCGCTGTTTTTTTTTAACGTTATTTTGAGTTAATTTGCGTTCTTGAGTTTTTCCAGCCAGTCTGAGAGCCACGTCGGCCAGCAGGAGGATAAACAGCCGGTTATTACACATTATACTGCTTTTATTTCACCTGCACTAAAAAAAAAGTTGAAGCTTCTGTTTAATTATTCCAAGTCTGTCCACACAAGGCTAGGATAAAAATTCATTTTGAACGATTATTTGTTGATTAAAGTGGAGTAATTCCACTTTGCTCCCTTGTGCATGACAGTGCATTGCTCATTATTTTAGCAGCAGATACAAAAGTACTTTCAGCTGTAAAAATCTGTGTGAAATGTTCTATATAAATAGTTACAACAATAATTTGTCTATGATAATATATCTAATGTAACTAGCTTAGATAAAATGAGGAAATATTTAAGCCCTTGCTAGTGTTTTCTCAGGAATAGTAATGATAGATAATAAACAGCTCATAGTTACTGTTTAGTGGGTAAATCCCAATAGTCCACTAGATAGGGTGCAGTAGTTGTTAGTTCATACCCTGCATAGTGCCGTTATGGAGGGAGTGTAGATCTTTAGTATGCTTAAATGCGATTTTAGACACTGATTTCAGCGTTCTTTTAAGTTTATTACTTGTCACACTGTTCGAGATCCCAATAAAATCTTGGTCGAATATTCAGGGTGTCCCAAAAGTCTCCATACATGAGGACTATGTATGGCCATGTTTGCCAGCACCACGTCGGTTGTGCCTTCGTCAGTTGATGTTTGTGGACACCCACGTCTCAGTTGGTCTGCAACACTTCCAGTACTTTTGAATTTGTTAATAAGTTTGGCAACAGTGTTGTGTGTGAAGTGCTTGCCATGTTTCCTGTTAAAGTCCATCCTTGCGTCAGCTTCCCGATCCAGCCATGAGAATGATTTCAATACATTACAACATTTTTGTCAAAGGCATTCTTAAAGGCTGAAAAAAAATTACAATATAAACTAAGTATGAAAAATTTTGGAACACATTTTCCTTTGGAAGACATTTGCAAGTGTTCATTTCCCCAATGTATGGAGACTATTGGGACACCCTGTATTACGGACTGCACGATATTATATGTTATCCATGTCAGATTATATGAAGAAGGTCCTGTATATTTTACTGTTTCCCCTGCTTCCCCTACACATTCACTTCAACTCAGGAAGGGCTGTTAATTAGCTGATTAGTTGAATCATGTGTTGGGAGCAGAGAAAACACTAAATTGTGCAGGACAGAGTTGGGAACCTGTGGTCTAATGATAGAAAGATGATTATGGCACTTTAGTTTTATACTAGTTCCTGAGGGAAAGTGATGCCTGGTCTCATATCTGTCCATTCCAGATTTTTTTTTCCCAGTTTAGCTCTCTGCATGAATGAGATGCTGCCTCATTTCTCAGTTGCTTTGGATAAATAAGTATTAATGCATGTTTGGGACTTTGGTCTGCCTCCAGTGCTCCTGCTTACTGGTTATTAGTTGTGATGTCTCTATGGTGGATAATTACAAATATCTTCATGTTGTATCTTCAAGTATGTTGGTGCCTTGGAGGACATGCTGATGGCGATGAGAAAGAGTTCAAGGTATGACAACATATATATAATAAAGACATATATAATGTGTGTGTGTATATGTGTGTGTATATATACAGTATCTCACAAAAGTGAGTACACCCCTCACATTTTTGTAAATATTTTATTATATCTTTTCATGGGACAACACTGACGAAATGACACTTTGCTACAATGTAAAGTGGTGAGTGTACAGCTTGTATAACAGTGTAAATTTGCTGTCCCCTCAAAATAACTCAACACACAGCCATTAATGTCTAAACCGCTGGCAACAAAAGTGAGTACACCCCTAAGTGAAAATGTCCAAACTGGGCCCAAAGTGTCAATATTTTGTGAGGCCACCATTATTTTCCAGCACTGCCTTAACCCTGTTGGGCATGGAGTTCACCAGAGCTTCACAGGTTGCCACTGGAGTCCTCTTCCACTCCTCCATGATGATATCACAGACCTGGTGGATGTTAGGGACCTTGCCCTTCTGTCTGAAGATGCCCCACAGATGCTCAATAGGGTTTAGGTCTGGAGACATGCTTGGCCAGTCCATCGCCTTTACCCTCAGCTTCTTTAGCAAGGCAGTGGTCGTCTTGGAGGTGTGTTTGGGGTCATTATCATGTTGGAATACTGCCGTGCAGCCCAGTTTCCGAAGGGAGGGGATCATGCTCTGCTTCATTATGTCACAGTACATGTTGGCATTCATGGTTCCCTCAATGAACTGTAGCTCCCCAATGCTGGCAGCACTCATGCAGCCCCAGACCATGACACCCCCACCACCATGCTTGACTGTAGGCAAGACACACTTGTCTTTGTATTCCTCACCTGGTTGCCGCCACACATGCTTGACACCATCTGAACCAAATAAGTTTATCTTGGTCTCATCAGACCACAGGACATGGTTCCAGTAATCCATGTCCTTAGTCTGCTTGTCTTCAGCAAACTGTTTGCGGGCTTTCTTGTGCATCATCTTTAGAAGAGGCTTCCTTCTGAGACGACAGCCGTGCAGACCAATTTGATGCAGTGTGCGGCGTATGGTCTGAGCACTGACAGGCTGACCCCCCACCCCTCCAACCTCTGCAGCAATGCTGGCAGCACTCATACGTCTATTCTGCAAAGCCAACCTCTGGATATGATGGTGAGCACGTGCACTCAACTTCTTTGGTTGACCATGGCGAGGCCTGTTCTGAGCGGAACCTGTCCTGTTAAACCGCTGTATGGTCTTGGCCACCGTGCTGCAGCTCAGTTTCAGGGTGTTGGCAATCTTCTTATAACCTAGGTCATCTTTATGTAGAGCAACAATTCTTTTTTCAGATCCTCAGAGAGTTCTTTGCCATGAGGTGCCATGTTGAACTTCCAGTGACCAGTATGAGAGAGTGTGAGAGCGATAACACCAAACTTAACTCACCTGCTCCCCATTCACACCTGAGACCTTGTAACACTAACGAGTCACATGACACCGGGGAGGGAAAATGTCTAATTGGGCCCAATTTGGATATTTTCACTTAGGGGTTAACTCAAACTTTCACTTTGAGTTATTTTGAGGGGACAGCAAATTTACACTGTTATACAAGCTGTACACTCACTACTTTACATTGTAGCAAAGTGTCATTTCGTCAGTGTTGTCCCATGAAAAGATATAATAAAACATTTACAAAAATGTGAGGGGTGTACTCACTTTTGTGAGATACTGTGTGTACATACATGTATATATATATATATATATATATATATATATATATATATATATATATATATATATATATATATATATATATTGTGTGTGTGTGTGTTTCCATAAAAGTTGGGATTTTTTTTCTAAAATGCAATGCAATAAAAACAACTTTAATTAACTGACAAAAGTACAAAGAAAAGATATTAAATGTTTTTACTGACCAACTTAATTGTATTTTGTAAATATAAACAAATTTAGAATTTGATACCTTCAGCACACTCAAAAAAAGTTGGGACAGAGACAAAATAAGACTGAAATGTTTATAGAATATTCAAGTAACACCATTTTGGGGGATCAGGTTAATTGGTAACAGGGGAGGATATCAGGATTGGGCAGAAAAGGAGCATCCACCAAAAGCTCAGTCTTTGCAAGCAAGGATGGGTCATGGCTCACCACTTTGTGCCAGACTTCATGAGAGAATTGTCAGTAAGTTCAAAAAGAATATTGCTCAACGCAAGATTGCAAAAAATTTAGGTCTTTCACCATCTACAGTGCATAATATTGTGAAAAGATTCAGGGAATCCAGAGAAATCTCATTGCGTAAAGGGAAGACCGGAAACCACTGTTCAATGTATGTGATCTTTGAGCCCTCAGGCAGCATTGCCTGAGAAATCGTCATGCTACTGTGATAAATATAACCACATGGGCTCGGGAGTCCTTTGTAAAACCGTTGTCACTTAACACCGTCCACCACTGCATCCAGAAATGCAACCCGAAACTCTATTATGCAAGGAGGAAGCCACACATCAACTCTATGCAGAAACGCCTCCAAGTTCTCTGGGCCCAAGCTAATCTCAGATGGACTGAAAGGCAGTGGAAACATGTTCTGTGGTCGGATGAGTCCACGTTTCAGCTTGTTTTTTGGAAAAATGGACGTTGAGTTCTCCGTGCCAAAGATGAAAAAGACCAACCAGACTGTTGTAAGCAAAAGGTGCAAAAGCCAGCATCTGTGATGGTATGGGGGTGCATCAGTGCCCAGGGCATGGGTGACTTGCATATGTGTGAAGGTACTATTGACGCGGAGGTGTATATTGGGATTTTAGAGAGACATATGCTGCCATTAAGGCAACGTCTTTTCCCAGGAAGCCCATGGTTATTTCAGCAGGACAATGCCAGGCCTCATTCTGCATGTGCTACAACAGCGTGGCTTCATAGACACAGAGTGTCTACGAACTTGCAAAACTGCAACAATTCGTATCCTCAGTTCCCAAACGAGTAAAAAGTGTAATTAAAAGGAAGGGTGATGTAACACAGCGGTAAACATGTGTCCCTACTTTTTTGAGTGTGTTGAAGGCATCAAATTCTAAATTTGTTTATATTTACAAAAAAACAATTAAGTTGGTCAGTGAAAACATTGAATATCTTTTCTTTGTACTTTTGTCAGTTAATTAAAGTTTCAAGAGACTTGACAAATCACAGATTTTTGTTTTTATTGCATTTTAGAAAAAAATCCCAACTTTTCTGGAAATGGGGTTAGTATGTAAATCCATATGTGAATCTGTAATGTACTGTACTGATTTGATTTGGTGTAATTTATTTATTTTTAGTAAACCTACTGCTGAGATCCTGACCGATTACACACGTAAAGTAGACTTCCTCAAAGGCCTTATAGAAGCTGAGAAGCTGGTCAGTGTGACGTTTCATATCTAATTTTCACTTACATCATACAAGAACAGTTTACACTGAGTTTCACTCCTCTTGTCCTTGTGCAGCCGTCAGCTTCAGAGAAAGCTTTAGCCAATCAGCTCCTGGCGCCGGGTCGCACACCCACCATCTCCAGCGAGAGGATGTCGGCCACCAAGACAGTGCACATGCAAAGTAAAGCACGGTGCACAGGGGAGATGCGCTCTGAGCTCTTCGGCACTGTAAGCTGGTTATTCTAATCTACGGTGCCTTGCATAATTATCCCCTATCCTTTTGGACTTTTCCACAATTTGTAGTGTTACAACCTGGACCTGAAATGGGATTTTATGTTCTGAATCTACTCGGGTGAAGCATGGTGCTGGGAGCATCATGTTGACTTGTGTTTGTGTCTGTGACTAAGCCCCCCTTTTCCTGATCTCTGACTTTTAGTGGACCATCTCCTCAAGGCAGAATCGCTATATGGTTGTGCTATATTCTTTTCATTTTTAATAATGGATTTAATGCCACTCTGCAGGATGTTAAATACATTACAAAGTTTGAGGATATTTTTATATATTAAACCCTGATTTGATACTTTTGCAGAACTTTGCCCAGGCTTGTTTTGATAGCTCATTGGTCTTCATGATGCTATTTGTTTTATGTTCTCTAACACACTCTGGGTTCTTCTAGGAACAGATGTTTTTGTATATTGAGATCATGTGACACTTTAATTGCACAGGGCGACTCCACTGAACTAATTACTAACTAATTGATCCCTCAGGGGAATCATGGGATCCAGGAGTCAATTGATGACATATAAGCCCTGTTAAGTCCATTTCACTTTGAGGTTGTAACACTACAAAATGTGAAAAAGTTCTGTGTAAAATACATTGAGTGTCTTAATATAGAAAGCTTCACTGTCTTATTAATCTGTGGTGAAAATCTGATGAACATTTGTATCTTTCTTTTACAGGCTGCCTCAAGTGCAGGTATGTTTCATTCTGTCATTACAATCAGAGAGAGAGAGAGAGAGAGAAGAGGCTGGTGAGGGAACTGTTTATAGCTGCTACAGGAACTAACTTTTTTTCAGGGATGTTGCACAAGTATGATGAGTCATTCTTGAATTGAGAGACAATGCTTGAATTATTGTGACTGAATAGGTTTTTTTTTTTTTCCTTTCATCAGGTGCTGAGACGGAGCTGAGGCATAGGAGGTGAGACACTCTCATCACAAGGTTTCTTCATCTTGAGCTCTAGCATGTAGAAAGAAAGCGAGTGTCCGTTTCAAAGATGTTACATGATATATAGTTCTATAGTATATATAGATATATGTATAGTTATTCATTCCTGAAACGATGGAAACATAGCTGTAACACTACACCTTTCAATCCGGATCTAAATCTATTAAAATGCCACTTTGTATACGATCTAAACAGTTTATAACAGAAATGAGCAAACCCAAGGTGAAAACTAAACTGAAGTTCAAGTGAGAATTAAATCCAAACGAATTAAAAAGATACACTCCTCTGTCATGTCATTGTCACCCAGCCGCAGTGTCCCAGGGGATGAGTGTGAGAGCGCAGCCGAGCTGGACGCCGTACTGCAGCACCACCACAGTCTGCAGGAGAAACTGGCTGAGGACATGCTGCACCTCGCACGCAACCTGAAGAATAACACACTCGCTGCACAGAATATCATCAAACAGGATAACCAGGTCTCACATACAGTACTTACACACTTATGAGTGTGGTGTTTTGTTTGTTCTCGTGATTTTTTTTGTTTGTTTGTTTGTTTGTTTTTGTTTTTTTACTCAAATAATCCAGTGGAGTGTTTGAACAGGTTGAAACTGCCAACCAGTCAGAAACACACATTTTATATCATTTATTTTATTTTATTTTTTCTAAAAATATAATCAGACAGCTTTAAATATTGTCTTGTGGTAATGATACTTGCATCTAATTAAACTTGACTGACTTTCAGCTTAAGTTATCCAGTTAACTGAGAAATCCAGATGTATGAAAAACGGATAGTGTCAGTTCAGAGAAATCTGATTGACTGAGCTAAGTTCCTTGACGAACGCTCACCTGGGACACAGCACAATAATTGAATTCTGTATAAATGCAGCAGGTTTTAACTCAATTAAACCGTTACACTTAAACCATCATTCTATCCATGGAATACCCTAATCTTTGCTGAGCAACCAAAGCTTACTGTTAACAGATGACATCGTGTGGCAGAAGAACTGTTGAATATTATTAATAATATATGTAACATACACTGTCTCATGACTTATTGCTTTAAAGCTGTGCAGAGCTTACAGAAAAGGTGCTAGACTATACTGTAAGACAGTATAGCTACATACAGACAACGTTTCAGTCCTGCGCTGGATATTTTACTGTGTTAATAAGCTGATTGGTTGCAGGAAAATATTATGGATGGAACAACAGTTTTTGAGGGCAGGACAAGAAAACTTCTTACTGATCATTTGTATAAAGGGCAATGTTTGGCTTTGACCACCAGGTGGCAGTGGTGCGTTGACGGTTGAGCTGTAGGCTGTTTCTTCTGTATTCTATAATTTGCTAATAAATATTATTCTAAGACTGAGTGTTAAGATTGGGTTTAGAATTACACACAAGCAGGATGTTGTAGCTGGAGCATCACTGTCTTTCTGATACATATACAGTAACGTGCAGAAGTTTCAGGCACATGCAAAGAGATGCTGTAGAGCAAAGATGCCTTCAAAATAATGAAATTAAATGTTTCTACATAAAAAATACCATAAAGAGCAGTAAACAGTAGTAAATGAAACAAAGTGAATATTTGGTGTGACATAAAAATAAAAATAGTAGTCTGCAGTACAATGTGTGCAGTTTTATAAGGAAATGAGCTGGTAAGTTTTATTGAGCATCTTACAGAACCAGACACAGTTCTTCTGGACACTTTGACTTTCGCACTCGCTTCTTATTTTTGCAGCAAAATCCAGCAGCCTTCATTGTGTTTTTTGTCTGAAAAGTGTCTTGCGTAATATGCTGCTTTCTTAATGACATGTAAACATTTTTCTGTAATATTTAATTTTGTGCTAGAAAACTGTTTGGGAATCTAAAATGTTTTTTGTACTGACTTGATAATGTAGAAGTCATAAAATAAATAAAATAAAAAATCTATAGCAAAGTTTGTACTAAAAAAAATGGGGTGCCTAAAACTTTTGCACAGTGCTGTATACTGGCATGTGATTGTGAGGTGCATCTAAAAAAATGTTTTGTTTTAATCGTGAGGATTACGGCTTACAGCACATGGAAATGAGATACTGGAAAAATCCAGTATCTAAAAAATATTAGAATAAAGAATTTATACAGCATACAGCAATGCCAACCTGAGAAGACTCTAATCAGCTGATTAACTCAAAACACCTTTTTACTCAAAACACTGTTGCTCAGTGGTCCAAAGTCCTCTCGTCAGATGAAAGTAAATTTTGAATTTCATTTGAAAATCAAGGTCCCAGAGTCTGGAGGAAGAGTGGAGAGGCACAGAATCCAAGTTGCTTGAAGTCCAGTGTGAAGTTTCCACAGTCGGTGATGATTTGGGCTACCATGTCATCTGCTGGTGTTGGTCCACTGTGTTTTTGTCAAGTCGAGAGTCAATGCAGCGTCTACCAGGAGATTTTAGAGGACTTCATGTTTCCATCTGCTGACAAGCTTTGTGGAGATGCTGATTTCCTTTCCCAGCAGGACTTGGCACCTGCCCACAGTGCCAAAACTACTAGTAACTGGTTTGCCGACCATGGTATTACTGTGCTTGATTGGCCAGCCAACTCACCTGACCTGAATTTTGTCAAGAGGAAGATGAGAGACACCAGACCCAACAATACAGACGAGCTGAAGGCCGCTATCAAAGCAACCTGGGCTTCCATAACACCTCAGCAGTGCCACAGGCTGATTGCCTCCATGCCACGCCGCACTGATGCAGTAATTCGTGCAAAAGGAGCCCTGACCAAGTATTGAGTGCATAAATTAACACTACTTTTCAGAAGGTCGACATTTCTGCATTATAAATTGTTTATGCTAATATTTTGAAATACTGGATTTTTTATTTCTGTGAGCTATAAGCCGTAATCATCAAGATTAAAACAAAAAAGGCTCGAAATATTTCACTTTGTGTAATGAGTCTAGAATATATGAAAGTTCCACTTTTTGAATTAAATTACGGGAAAAAAATGAACTTTTCCACGATATTCTAATTTTCCTATAACTTGTAACTTATAATGACACCATTTGAACATAAATAGGTTCATCAATTGGCAGAACGAGTCTTTATTAAAATGTTAAAATGCACAAATCAAATGAAAATGTTATCTGGCTCACTTACGTATAGTTTAGTCTTTAAATCCTGGTTTGATGCTTTGTGTGGATGTCTCATATTGTCAGGCAGTTTTCATGGTGTTGGTTGTCTACTGAACACGTGCTGTAGCCTTCACCTTTTTGTAGCTATTGTGATAGAGCTGGATATGACTATGAGATATGTTTTGTCTTGTTAAGCAGGCTTCTTTGTGTTTGTTCCAGACTCTGAGTCAGTCCATGCGGCAGGCAGATCTGAACTTCGAGAAGCTGAAGACCGAATCAGAGCGGCTGGAGCAGCATGCGAAGAAATCAGTCAACTGGCTCCTCTGGCTGATGCTCATATTAGTCTCGTTCACCTTCATCAGTATGATCCTGTTCATCCGCATCTTTCCCAGACTCAGGTGATGCAGCCTGACTCGAATGGCGAGTTGCACACACACACGTACACGTGTGCACACACACACACACACACACGAACCTGTGCTTTGATTATGCAAACCCCAGGCCTGGAAGTGACTGGAAAGGATCCTGTGCCGTGTGTAACAGCAAACATGCCAGCTGTTCCCACATTAACACTAATCCCAGTTCTTTATTCCTGTATATAATATTAAAAAATCTTCATAATCATTCTGTTATCTGCAGTCTTCTAGCATCACAGTTTGTCTGCAGTCTAGAACCCACAGATTGTTCTACACGAACCCTGACCTTCTCTGGAATAAAGGTTTTAGTGTTTTTTGCTAATCATAGACTGCTGGGTGTGTCTTTGTTGGGACAGATGGACATGTCTTTGAGCAATCAGCAGACAGACCTCACTGACTCTAACAGAACGCCACCTACACAAGCATGCGGGGGTTAAATTGTGTTTTTTTTGTTGTTGTTGTTGTTTGTTTTTTTTTTAAAGAGCCTGTACACTGTTAACCTGTGTTAATGTCTATTGAAGAGGTGCATACAGGACTTTCTTTTTTTTTTTCTTTTTCTTTTTTTTTTTCTTTTGCATGCACTCTTGACAATTTCTAACAAACTTAGTTAGTTCTGTTTCCCAAGATATAAACAATCTAGTCAGTTTATATAAATCACTGCAACTCTGACCGATATAAAGCACTTCCTCATGATGCATGAATGTGGTAAATGTGTCAAACATTATCGCACAAGCACCCAGGAGGCTTTCGTGTTAATGAACGTGACTTTTCTTTGTCCCAGGAGCTTCATATCTGATTACATATGACTAAATCTATGTTCACAGTAGCAAGCAACAAGGCATCAGGCAGTTGTTCATTTTGTATGTATGTAAACAACACAAGATTCAGAGTCAAGATTTCAGCAACATTTTAATCAATTTACTCAATTCTATGCAAATTAAGTGACAAATCCAAACAATTACCTTGAAAGATTCCCCAGACCAGTTCTGTGGCACGCGTGGTCCGACATTTCTTCAGTTCCCCGCTCACAACTTTAATTCCTACCTGCAATTTGTTCTCACAAAAAAATATAAGAATAATAACTTATAAGTGTGATTTCATCTAATTCTGTCATATACGACCTCTCATTAAATGTATATAGAGACAAAGAAAAATAACGCTTGGAAGGAAGTAGCAGAGATCATTGGAGTGTCTGGTGAGTGTACATAGATAATTGCTTTGCTAATCTGATCTGAGAATAAATCCTAATGCAAATCCGAGCACATAACATATAAATCAAACAACTGATTAGTGTGTTATTTAATTTGTGTTTAACTATTTAGCTTAAGAAAGTATATGTAGCTACTACCATTTATCATCTTTAAAAAAAAAAACGCTCGACAGGCCACGCCCACAAAGAACAAAAAGTGAAACCAGCAAATTGTTGCACGCTAGTGTGAAGTTGGAGTTAAACTCTCTGGTCACACAACCTTTTTGTTGGTCCCTGTGGGATTTCAGTCTTTATGCACACCTCTACTGCAGTGTCTCAAATCTGAACGCATTTCATCCACTGACGTAAGAACAGCCCCCTATATTCTAACACGTCCGTTTTTGTTTTGTTTTGATTTTTTTCAAAAAGAGCATGATATGGCTGACATTTAAAGATGGATTTGTGTTTTTTAAATCCATCAAAAGGTTTTCCAATTCAGCCGGAGTTTATCTGAATGTGTGTATTGTCCCCATGGATGATCTGCTCTGTGTTTTATGTTTTAAAAGGTTGTCATATTTAATGTGGCCTCAGTGAGGTTTGAACTGACTTGCACTGTGCAAAAAAAAAAAAGCACTGTGTCCTAATCTGAAGGTCCACTCAGGGCTTTGAGGTCCAGTGGGCTTGTTGGGACTCGCCTGAGCCAGAGAGCCGCATTCTGAGACGCAGCGGGAAGCTCTTCTGATCCTCTTTCATGCACATGACTTGGTGAAGCTCAACAAACCTTCTGTACTCTAAGAGAAACGTGCCTGATTTGTGCATTCTGTTAAGTAAAGGAAAAATCAAGTCCTCCGTTGAACCTGAAGTTGTGTACATCCCTCCTGAGGAAGAAACATCAAGGTCAGGTGCAGAGTCTTAGCATCATTTGTTTATTTAAAAAAAAAAAACAACTCATGGTCTCTTATCTTTTTTTTTTTTTTTTTTTTTTTTTTAAGTTTCTTTCCAAGTCCCGCCCACAGTGGTTGATTGACAGTTTGTTGACAGGAAACGCAAATGAGATTGTGTAAAGATGAGAGACTGCAATATTCAAAAGCAGGATTGCAATTACATTTTCAGTTTCGCACCTGTTAAGACATTGAAAATAAAATGTGCACAAAAGTGAAATACAAATATTTTCCAACTGAATTTGAATTATATCTCAAATTCTGCACGAAATTTCCAAGGAAATGCAGTTACAAATGCGTTTAAATGAGCTTTTTTTTGATCGAGTTTGAATGAAGTCCAGAAAATGCTGCCATTCTCAATATCTATGTGTGTAAAACAGCTTAAAAAGTTTTATTTTAATTGAATGAATGAGTAAATAATAAGCATGAAAACTGGTCTGCCTCTTTTGTCTTTCTGGCAATGGTTCATACGCAAAACTGCTTGTCATTAATCAATGCGCTGCCACGAGAGTTTCTTGACCCCCTGTAGCTCTGTATTGTTGTGCAGCCTGATCGGTTCAGGGCAGTTCAAGGTTTTAATTTCTCCCACACTGACTCTCTCGCCTCTGAAAGCTCTCAGCAGGGTGTCGGAGGCTGAAAACACCAGCAGGTGCAGCTCTGTTCCAGGAAACGGCTCGGGAACACAACTGATTAAGATACACTGAGGGCAAAAAAACACAATAGGCGCCGAACACAACGGGCCACATCAGGGCCGCCGCGCTTCTCATGTTTTTTTGCGTCAGACGGAGTAGATAACACTTTCACACAGTAACTGTTTTTAACATTTTCACTCGTTTTGTTCGTGGGGGGTGAATGATGTTATTAGTTATCGTTGACAGTTTGGAGTTTAGAGTTCTCCCAATCTGAGACTGAACCTGTTTTAAAGTGATACTGCAGTCTGGAGCTGAGGGTAGCTTAATGGCCTCCAAGGTCACTTTTATCGTCACATACATATCCTTGAGATTCCTGCGAATGGAATGGAATGCTGAAGGTCAAAAAATAACTACTGATAAATAACATCAAATACTCCAGGATTCTTGCAATGATTTTCTTCCAGTTACCTTTAAAAACAAATGTAGAAAGGTTTTGCTTTTTTCACTTTTTGTATCCCAGCTATACATTTATGTGCAATATGTAAGGAATGAAACACTACGTGTCATGCTGTTAAAGAAAAATAAGCAAAGACGGGGTGGTGTGATGAAGTGGAGTTACTGTTACCATCCTGAAAACTTGAAGTTACATTTTCACCTCTATCTTCACCAAAATCCCTGTTGATATGAAGATGTTAATCCTACAGGGCCCTCCACTAATATTGACACCCTTGGTAAATATGAGCAAAGAATGCAAAGACAGGTTTATAAAAATAAAAAAAATCTTTGTAAAATATAGGTGTGCAACAATTATTGGCACCCCTATGAATTGAGCCACTTCCCACAAAATGGGAAGTGGCTATAAGAAAATAGCACAAGCATTGAAAATGCCCATTTCCACCATCAGGGCAATAATTAAGAAGTTCCAGTCAACTGGAAATGTTATGAATTTGACGTGTCTATATTGTCTCAACGCACTGTGAAGAGGATGGTTCGAGTGGCCAAAAAATCCCCAAGGATCACAGCTGGGGAATTGCGGATGTTAGTTGCGTCTTGGGGTCAGAAAGTCTCCAAAACTACAATCCGAAGTCACCTACATCACCACAAGTTGTTTGGAAGGGTTTCAAGAAAAAAGCTTCTACTCTCATCCAAAAACAAACTCAAATGTCTTCAGTTTGCCAGACACTACAATTTTTCTTCACTTCAATTTTTTTTGATAAACCTGTGTTGTTTGCAATTGTTTGATATCCATGAAAGCAGAGTATTTTTGTGAATTTTTTTAACAAAAGATCAAAAGATTAAACAATAAAAACTATTTTTCACAGCCTTCTTTGCTCATATTTACCAAGGGTGCCAATATTAGTGGAGGGCACTATAGATGATGACATTCAATCAAAGAGGAATTAACTTAACTACAATCCTAAGATCCTTCTGGAACATTTTTAACCTGGAATAACCATATTGATTGTGTATGTACATGAATTACAACATGAGGCAGCTGTGTAATCCCTGCTTTGTAAACATGGTCATGTGCAGGTCATCAAGCAGGAAGGAAGGGAAGGATTTTATCCACATTCATACAAATATAAACAATTTAAATGTATCATTACAACTACAACATAGATCCTTAAAGTGCAATCATGTACCTTAAATGAGTTGTCCAGCACACATTGTAGACCCTCTAATTTAAGGGGCAGTGACATGAGAGGTACAGAACATATAAATATCTTTTTTTCCCCTGAGACTATATGATCACTATGTGTGCCTGTGATCCGAACCTTGCTTTGGGTATCAATATAAATCTGCATACATCTAAATGACTACAGTGGTGCTTGATATTTCTGCATAAATATGAAAGCAACTATGAAAGCAAAGGTTCACATACTTTTGCCACTCACGGATATGTAATATTGGATCATTTTCCTCAATAAATAAATGACCAAGTATAGTATTTTTGTCTGATTTGTTTAATTGGGTTCACTTTATCTACTTTTAGGACTTGTGTGAAAATCTGCTGATGATTTAGGTCATATTTATGCAGAAAAATATAAAATTCTAAAGGGTTCACAAACTTTGAAGCACCACTGTACTGTGAGCTGATCAATTTCAGATGATTTCCACATGACTGTAGATCCATACACATCCCAGTATGATTACAGGTGCATCTCAATAAATTAGAATGTCGTGGAAAAGTTCATTTATTTCAGTAATTCAACTCAAATTGTGAAACTCGTGTATTAAATAAATTCAATGCACACAGACTGAAGTAGTTTAAGTCTTTGGTTCTTTTAATTGTGATGATTTTGGCTCACATTTAACAAAAACCCACCAATTCACTCTCTCAACAAATTAGAATATGGTGACATGCCAATCAGCTAATCAACTCAAAACACCTGCAAAGGTTTCCTGAGCCTTCAAAATGGTCTCTCAGTTTGGTTCACTAGGTAAGCCACAAACATTCATTGCCAAAGAAGCTGGCTGTTCACAGAGTGCTGTATCCAAGCATGTTAACAGAAAGTTGAGTGGAAGGAAAAAGTGTGGAAGAAAAAGATGCACAACCAACCGAGAGAACCGCAGCCTTATGAGGATTGTCAAGCAAAATCGATTCAAGAATTTGAGTGAACTTCACAAGGAATGGACTGAGGCTGGGGTCAAGGCATCAAGAGCCACCACACACAGACGTGTCAAGGAATTTGGCTACAGTTGTCGTATTCCTCTTGTTAAGCCACTCCTGAACCACAGACAACGTCAGAGGCGTCTTACCTGGGCTAAGGAGAAGAAGAACTGGACTGTTGACCAGTGGTCCAAAGTCCTCTTTTCAGATGAGAGCAAGTTTTGTATTTCATTTGGAAACCAAGGTCCTAGAGTCTGGAGGAAGGGTGGAGAAGCTCATAGCCCAAGTTGCTTGATGTCCAGTGTTAAGTTTCCACAGTCTGTGATGATTTGGGGTGCAATGTCATCTGCTGGTGTTGGTCCATTGTGTTTTTTGAAAACCAAAGTCACTGCACCTGTTTACCAAGAAATTATGGAGCACTTCATGCTTCCTTCTGCTGACCAGCTTTTTGAAGATGCTGATTTCATTTTCCAGCAGGATTTGGCACCTGCCCACACTGCCAAAAGCACCAAAAGTTGGTTAAATGACCATGGTGTTGGTGTGCTTGACTGGCCAGCAAACTCACCAGACCTGAACCCCATAGAGAATCTATGGGGTATTGTCAAGAGGAAAATGAGAAACAAGAGACCAAAAAATGCAGATGAGCTGAAGACCACTGTCAAAGAAACCTGGGCTTCCATACCACCTCAGCAGTGCCACAAACTGATCACCTCCATGCCACGCCGAATTGAGGCAGTAATTAAAGCAAAAGGAGCCCCTACCAAGTATTGAGTACATGTACAGTAAATGAACATACTTTCCAGAAGGCCAACAATTCACTAAAAATGTTTTTTTTTATTGGTCTTATGAAGTATTCTAATTTGTTGAGATAGTGAATTGGTGGGTTTTTGTTAAATGTGAGCCAAAATCATCACAATTAAAAGAACCAAAGACTTAAACTACTTCAGTCTGTGTGCACTGAATTTATTTAATACACGAGTTTCACAATTTGAGTTGAATTACTGAAATAAATGAACTTTTCCACGACATTCTAATTTATTGAGATGCACCTGTAGATCACCAAACAGTCACTTTGACCCCACAAGCTGACATACTGGACTGTGCTTTTGTTTTAATTTAATTCATATTAGTCTTTTAATGAGAATAAAGCGAGAAAAATATCTTTGAACATCAGAGCAATTAAATGCACATTTAAAAATGAGTGCACCTTCACTTTTAATAAGGTTGGGGTTTATTAATACTTTACTATTAATACCGCAGTGCTCTTGAATTCTTGACTGTGATTGGTCAGATGGTGTTGATTAATTTTCTATAACAGCAGTTCATACAGTAGTGCAGCTGCACATCACAGGTTTATATTAATCCGCTCATTCTAATATGTTATCATTTCTGTAGGAATGATATGGTTAATATAGGATGGTAACATTTTTTGTAAGGAGATGTCCCCAGTGTCGGTGCTTTGTAACAGTTAGTAACCTTTCCAAAATGGAAAAGTCTTCAGCACGGAGGAGTTTACACTTTGTATTTTATTTGTAACATGACAAACTGTGTGGGTTTTTTTTTTTTGTCTTATCAACTTCGAGAGAGAAAATGTGGGGCTGATGATGGAATGACTGTTTATTGCTGTTTATAGATGATTCACAACATTAAATGTAACTATAAATGGATAAAAAGCAAGTTCCTTAATTTAAAATTACAACTTGGCAAATTAGTGCATTATAAGAGGGACAAAACAGTTCAAGATGTAGATTTACTTAAATATAAAAAATTTCTTATTTAGGGTTTAAAAGGGTTTATAAGGGTTAAAAATGAAGGCAGATTTTTCACTCACAGTATTGTCATTTTGTCCAAAAATATGGATTTTAAGCATACAGATGCTATAAAGTCACGTGACACAACACTGAACTTGTGCACACATGCATGCTGAGATCACAACAAATCAGTTACTGTGAGGACGGTGGTAGTATTTCAGACTCAATGCTTTTTTTTTTTGGAAGTCTCACTCTTCCCTAGATGACCGCCATATTCAGTACAACACACTGATGTGAAAGAACCATATCTAGGAATCTGGCGAGTTTACTGAAGATACTGAATACAGATTACACAAACCAGCGACTCAACTGATGTGGGAAACATTTCAAAAATGATAAAGCGTCAGTCTCAGGTATCAGCTGATGCTCATGATCTCTAATGTGAAACCTATATTTGCAGATGAGTTAATAAATAAATAAATAGCCATGTTTTCAACCTGGACACAAGGGAGTGGAAACCTAATGTATCTTCTTCTTTTCCTTTCGGCTGTTCCCTTCAGGGGTCGCCACAGTGAATCATCTGCCTCCATCTAGCCCTATCCCCTGCATCCTCTTCTCTCAGACCGACTACCTTCATGTCCTCCTTCACTACATCCATAAACCTCCTCTTTGGTCTTCCTCTCAGCCTCCTGCCTGGCAGCTCTAACCTCAGCATCCTTTTACCGATATATTCACTCTCCCTCCTCTGAACATGTCCAAACCATCTCAACCTGGCCTCTCTAAATTTGTCTCCAAAACATCTCACATGTGCTGTCCCTCTGATGTACTCATTCCTGATCCTATCCATCCTCGTCACTCCCAAAGAGAACCTCAACATCTTCAGCTCTGCTACCTCTAACTCTTCCTCCTGTCTTTTCCTCAGTGCAACTGTCTCCAAACCATACAACATCGCTGGTCTCACTACTGTCCTGTACACCTTTCCTTTCATTCTTGCTGGTACCCTTTTATCACACAACAGACCTGACACTTTTCTCCACCCATTCCAACCTGCCTGCACACGCTTCTTCACCTCTTTTCCACACTCCCCGTTGCTCTGGACTGTTGACCCTAAGTACTTAAAATCCTGCACCTTCTTTATCTCTTCTCCCTGTAACCTCACTGTTCCACTTGGATCCCTCTCATTCACACACATGTATTCTGTCTTGCTGTGACTAACCTTCATTCCTCTTCTCTCCAGAGCAAACCTCCACCTCTCTAGAGTTTCCTCCACCTGCTCCCTGCTCTCACTACAGATCACAATGTCATCCGCAAACATCATAGTCCATGGAGATTCCTGTCTGACCTCATCTGTCAGCCTGTCCATCACCACCGCAAACAAGAAAGGGCTCAGAGCCAATCCTTGATGCAGTCCCACCTTCACCGTGAACTCCTCTGTCACACATACCGCACACCTTACCATTGTCCTACTGCTCTCATACGTATCCTGCACCACTCTAACATACTTCTCTGCCACTCCAGACCTCCTCATACAATACCACAGCTCCTCTCTTGGCACCCTGTCATACGCTTTCTCTAAATCTACAAAGACACAATGCAGCTCTTTCTGACCCTCTCTGTACTTCTCCATCAACATTCTCAAAGCAAATATTGCATCTGTAGTGCTCTTTCTTGGTATGAAACCATACTGCTGCTCACAAATGCTCACTTCTCCCATTAGCCTTGCTTCCACTACTCTTTCCCACAACTTCATTGTATGGCTCATCAGCTTAATACCTCTGTAGTTTCCACAACTCTGCACATCTCCCTTGTTCTTAAAAATCGGCACCAAAACACTTCTCCTCCATTCCTCAGGCATCCTCTCACTCTCTAAGACCTCGTTGAACAACCTAGTTAAAAACTCTACTGCCATCTCTCCTAGACACTTCCATACGTCCACTGGTATGTCATCAGGACCAACTGCCTTTCCTCTCTTCATCCTCTTCAAAGCTCTCCTAACTTCACCCTTGCTAATCTATTCTACTTCCTGCTCAACAATATTTGCCTCTACTACTCTTCTCTCTCTGTCATTTTCCTCATTCATCAGTTCCTCAAAGTACTCCTTCCATCTTTCCCTCACCCTCCTGTCACCTGTCAACACATTTCCATCTCTATCTTTAATCACTCTAACCTGCTGCACATCCTTACCATCTCTATCCCTCTGCCTCGCCAACCGATACAAATCCCTCTCACCTTCCTTACTATCTAACCTTGCATACATGTCCTCATAAGCTTTCTGTTTAGCCTTTGCCACCTTTATCTTAACCTCACGCTGCATCTCCCTATATTCCTGTCTACTTTCCTCTGTCCTCTCACTGTCCCACTTCTTCCTAGCTAACCTCATCTTCTGGATACTCTCCTGAACTTCCTCATTCCACCACCAAGTCTCCTTGTCTTCTTTCCTCCTTCCAGATGACACACCTAGCACCTTCCTACCTGTCTCCCTGATCACTTTGGCTGTAGTAGTCCAGTCATCTGGAAGCACCTCCTGACCACCTAAAGCCTGTCTCAACTCCTCCCTGAAAACCGCACAGCACTCTTCCTTTTCCAACTTCCACCACTTTGTCTTCTGCTCTGCCTTTGCTCTCTTCATCTTCCTCACCACCAGAGTCATCTTACACACCACCATCCTATGCTGTCTAGCTACACCCTCTCCTACCACTACTTTGCAATCGCTAATCTCCATCAGATTACAGTGTCTACATAAGATATAGTCCACCTGTGTGCTCCTGCCACCACTCTTATATGTCACCCTGTGTTCCTGCCTCTTCTGAAAGTACATGTTCACCACAGCCATCTCCATACTTTTAGCAAAGTCTACCAACCTCTGTCCTTCTGGGTTCCTTACCTGAAGACCAAACCTGCCCATCACTTCCTCATCCCCACTATTCCCTTCACCAACATGTCCATTAAAGTCTGCCCCTATCACCACTCTCTCGCCTCTGGGAACACTCTGCATCACTTCCTCAAGCTCGCTCCAGAATCTGTCTTTCTCCTCTTGCTCACAACCTACTTGTGGAGCGTAAGCACTAACAACATTCAACATCACACCTTCAATTTCCAGCTTCAGACTCATCAACCTATCTGACACTCTATTTACCTCCAGAACATTCTTCACAAACTCCTCCTTCAGGATCACTCCTACTCCATTTCTCTTCCTGTCCACCCCATGATAAAACAGTTTAAACCCTGCTCCAATGCTTCTAGCCTTGCTCCCTTTCCACCTGGTCTCCTGGACACACAGAATGTCGACTTTCCTCCTCTGCATCATATCTACCAGCTCTCTGCCTTTACCTGTCATCGTACCAACATTCAAAGTCCCTATTTTCAGTCCCAAACTCCTGCCTTTCCTCTTCTCTCTCTGCCTACGGACACGCCTTCCTCCTCTAACACACCTTCCTCCTCTCCTTCTTCGACCAACAGTAGCCCAATTTCCACCAGTGCCCTGAAGGTCAACGGCACCGATGGCGGTCGTTGTTAACCCGGGCCCCGACCGATCTGGTATGGAAGTCATGTTCGCGATTCGCATATTGAATTTGGCAAAAGTTTTACGTCGGATGCCCTTCCTGACACAACCCTCTCTATTTATCCAGGCTTGGGACCGGCACAAAAAGTACACTAGCTTGTGATCTCCTGTGGCTAGATTGAAACCTAATGTATGTATGTACGTATGTATGTGTGTGTATATGTATGTACAGTGCATCTGGAAAGTATTCACAGCGCTTCACTTTTTCCACATTTTGTTATGTTATGTGACTTGCTCTGTGACTCCTGCCTCCTGAGTGGCACAATGGAAAAGTATTTCCTATATCATCAGGAGCTTGCAAGTTCAAATCCTGCCATCTGTGGCCAGGAGTCTAGAGAGCAAATTTGACTGTACTCTCTGCGTGAAAGGGACATACACGCTCCCCTGTCAGTCACAGCGATACTAGCCAATTGTGGGTTGTTTTCCTCTGAGTGTGTTACACTGTCCATCACATGCCATGAGGAAGCATGTTCTAAATGGAAGATGCCATATGGTAGTGGAGAGCTGGCTGGTGGGTGGGAATTGGCAGGTGGACATTGAAGCCAAATTGGGGAGATAATAATAAATAAAATAAATAAATAAAATTTACTTCTGCCTTTAGTTAACCATTGCTGAAAGAATGAATTAAGAAGTCAGCTATCACTTACTACTGTAGTTAAGTGTGAACCTATTAGTGGTTTTGTTTAGTAACACAGGAACTCTTAGGAAGCCTTATTGTTCCAGGTTTTCACCCAGAACAGATTTAAAGTCTTTTCTAAAAATCAGTCTAATACACAACGTGTTGAGCAGCTCAGTCTCGGGTATCAGCCCATACTTATCTCTGATATGAAATCTACATTTACAGATGATTTAATGAATAAATAAATCTCAGATGTGGGTATTGTGTCAGAAATGGAAAAAAGTGATCTGTGTATTTCTTATATAAATAGAAGTTCAGTCTCTCATCAATGTTCCTGATGACTAATCACTGATCACCATCGTTCCCAACAACCATTCACTGATCGCCTTTGTTTGCAACGACCAACCACTGATCACCGTTGTTCCCGACGACCAACCACTGATCACCGTTGTTCCCGACGACCAACCACTGATTACCATCTTTCCCAATGGCCAATCACTGATCATTGTTTCCAATGACCAATAGCTTGCATGCTATAAGTAGATGTGTTTTCCACACACCTCTGTGTATTGTATCAACTCAGGGTAGTAAATTCTGCAGGATCTCTGTGTGTGTGTTTGTGTGTGTGTGTGTGTGTGTGTGTGTGTGTGTGTGTGCACGCACTTTAACACACAACAAGGTTCAGCTGACCTTTCATCTGTTTGTTTTCTTTTAGTCAGTGTGTGTGTGTGTGTGTGTGTGTGTGTGTGTGTGTGTGTGTGTGTGTGTTTGTGCACTGAGCAAAGTATCAGAGTGTATAAGGTGTGGTCATTAGTCACCTGTAACGTCTGCCTTTTTCATCTGTGAAACATTGCCAAGATAAAGAATATGTACTGATAAGCTAGTTCATGTTGGGACATTTAACCACATCACACCTGCTGACTATTAAAGGAACAGTTCTGCCAAAACTCCAACAAAAAAAAAAAATGTTGCCCCAAATGCAGTCAAAACATTCTACAGTTTTGCACTGGAGCTATGAGTAAAAGCATCTTATACCTCAAAAGATGTGTGGCTTAGTGACACCATTTGTACATAAGGTTTCTTTAATTAAACACCAGGAAGTCTGTGTTAAAATTAAATATACACATTTTATTAGACATACATTCTTATCCAAATCACTTTTAAATCCAAAATTTCTTCTTCAAAAATTAATCAATGTCCCCGAGTCTGACACCAAAATATGTGCTGCTGAGGAAGAAAGTAATTTTACGCTGCACATTTTTATCCTTTCGACGTCCGTTTGTGCACGTTAATAGATAACAGTGTGTCATGCAGTGTCAGAACCAACATCAGCAAGACTTTAGTGCAATTGATGTAAGCTTTCCTTACTTTAGCCTTGAGTGCAAAATTAAAGATACTTCAAACAGCAGACATGTCTCAGCTGATTTTGTATTCAAATGTGTAGTTTATCTCTAGTGGAGCTGATGTAGCATCTTCACTGACTTCATGATAATTAACCTGGTTATTTTGCTTGTGAACTTGCCTACTGGTTTAAATTACACATTAAAATGGGTTACCTAAAGCTATGTGTAAGAAAAATAAAAATAAATAAATAAATAGATAGATAGATAGATAAAAGTGCAACAGTTAATATGGTGAAGTTTTCTGTAAAGTGAAATGTGTTTGTTTAACATTTATGGAAGGAGTCTCCAGTGTCAGTGATTTGTCAAAGCTAAAGCTGTAACTAAGTTTCTTATTAATATGAAACTACGTTTTTGTTGTTGTTGTTGTTGTTGTTGTTGTTGTCTTATTAACTTCGAGAGAGAGAGACAGAGACAGAGAGACAGAGAAAAGAGGCTGGTGAGGGAACTGTTTATAGCTGCTACAGGAACAGGAACTAACTTGTTTCAGGGATGTTGCACAAGTATGATGAGTCATTCTTTAATAAATAAAAATTGCAACCTCTGACAAATTGCTATTATAAGAGGAATAAAACACTTTGGGTTGTGCTGTTATAGGAAAATAATCAGCTTTCAACTGTGGCAGCAGTAACTCCCCTTCATCACATCCCCAAATGTTTAATTCCTTACTTAATACAGAAAGAGGATTGGCTATTTCTTGTCGAGAAAAAAAAAATTACACCAATAATCAAATAAATAAGAAACAGATTTGAAATATACTTTTTGGTTCCAGTGTGTTAAAATTACACTGGAGGTTGGATCGTGATATTTCTCATCCCTGATAAAGCCGTTAGTTATGGAAGCCCCTTTCTGCCAGACAGAAAAGGGAAAAAATGCACGATATACTATTTCTTTATCTCCGGCAGCAGCAGGTAAAAATCCAGATCCGCGCGCAGGTTATCCGGAATCCGTGTTTTGGCGCGTGCCGCGGATCGACCCGAGCCGACTTGTTTACTGCTGGAGGGACACACGGAGAGAGACAGGAGTCCATATATGAGACACAACGACCAATTTAACCCACTTTTTTTTTTGTCTACTTTCAAGTTTATCGACGCGTCCATTGCAAATGTCTTTAACGGAAAAGAGGTCTGTTTGTCGGCGCGGTTCGGTTCCGGGTGTCGGGAGGCTTTAAGATTCTCATTAAGGACGGCGAGGCGCTCACACGTCCAACACACCGCACCATCTTGGCTCGGGAAAAAAAGACAAAATAGACGGATTCCCAATGCTTGAGTAACTGTGACTCGTTTTGAAACGGACTGTCGCCCGTGTCCGAGTGTTTCAGGGGAAACGTGTCCGTGTTTTCGATCCTATCTGGAGAATTAAAGACGAACTTGTGTTTGAGGAGGACAACACTGAGCAGTGCGTGAAACTGGACGAGCTGTGGATGAACCCCGATTTATCCTGCAACATACCGAAGTTGGGTCAATAATTAATCGGGGAAAAAACGTCTGTATCTCTATCAATAAGATCGGCGTGTTTTTGACCAGTAGTGGAGATAGTGACTGGAATTTCACCTGCAGGCCTTATAAACACATGTCAGATTTCTCTCGCTTCAAACCACCATCTGGATTTTTCTATTTGTTTTTGAAAAGGGTGTTCACGTAACCTGCTAAAATGAAGATTTGCATCCATTTGCCTTTTTGCAAGAATACGAGATCACATTGTTTGATTGCGGTCTGCCTCATGGTCCAGAAACAGAGCGCGGAATAAATTCAGACCCTGGAAGTGAAATAAGACTGAAGCACCACGTTGGGCTTGTGGTCCGTGTTTGGGCCGCTTTGCCTCAACTTTTCCCAACTTTTCCCACGACTTATTTGACTGCTTTAATGTTTTGTTTTCTTCTACATAATAGTGGTTTTGTTGTAAAGTTTTGAAGGCACTACAAATTGGATTTAAGGATTTTTTTTTTTCTCACCCAGAAAAGTAAAAAAGAAACGCACAATGCGACCGGACTCGTTACTGGCTGTTTTCCTCACTTTTTTCAGCGTCTTGTATCATTCTGGATCTTTAAATGCTGAAAGTGAGTATACAATGTTCATTACATGTTCATGGTATAGCGAAATACTTCTGATCAAGTCGATGTGAAGGAGTCTGTTTACAGCACAAGGCGGAGGATTAAGGCAGACAGAGTGGCAGTGTTTTGGTGCGCTTGCAGCATTGTGTACATTTTACTGGGGGTTCAGTTTCACTCCGTATTTTCTGTCTTTCATCAAGAATTTAATTGGCTGTTCGTTCCTTACTGACACACAAAAGCGTTCACTTTGCCTTAACCTGTCTTTCGATTCGAGCTCGGGTCCCTCCCTGCTCTTTAACGTGTCCCTGAGGCCTGGCTGATCATGCAGCCTGAAGGCCAGATTAGCTCTCCTCCTCGCTGGACTCAAATAGTCGGAACCGGAAGTAGTGGCGGGCCTTTCCGCCTCGAATTCCAGACTATACAACAATGCAGTAGATCGTTGTTGCGACTGCCATGATTTTTTTTAAAACGCTATTTGTTTGCTAGCGAATCACAGCCATACAATAAGAATAAACCGCGAGAGAAACGAAAAACAATGCCGCAGCTGCGTCCCAAACCACAGAATTTCTTACTAAATAGTATGCACGCGACCATAGGTTACAACAGGTTACCATAGTTACCGCATTGTTTTGATATACTATTTGGTACACTAGTATGCTGTTTCATCAGTAAACGGAGATTAAAATGGATATTCACGCAAATTACTGTATAAAGTGCGGTATAAATATTGATATTCGTTTATTATACGAGTTTTTTTATTCAGATTATTTATTCAGAAATGAGCAACAGAAGTTTTTTTTTTGTCGAATTAATTTATCGAAAACTATTTCGCGTACTATAACAATAATTTAATTATTAGTGTAACCGTTGTTTAAAAAAAACGTCAAAATTAGTGATGGCTAAATTTAGTGTAGATAGATAGTGCGCTTACAATAACGGCTATTTTGAGGAGCGGGCTGTGTGGGCGGAGCTTGTTAACAGACAAGTAACCGTTGCCATCGCAACCACCATGCACAATTACAAAAATACGTTTTTTATTTATTTCAAGTGGTTTAAATCTCTCTACATTGAGTTATATAAGTTTGGAAAGCTTAATCATTTTTTTTATCCTTAAAATGATAAAGTTCATTTGTAAAATTTCACACGTTTTCAAGACACCATAGGTCTTAAATCCAGACACTGACAGTTCTTTTCTTAAAATCTTGTAGTTTTGACTTTTGATCTGTAAAACTATGCAAATCAGTATTTAATAATGTTTAAGTAAAACAGGTTATGTTTCAGTTTAATATAAGTAAATATGAACAAGCTTTAAGGATGAGGTACCTGTCCTTAACCATATAAAAGCATTTAAATTAGTTTAGAAAAGGGCGGTACAGTGGTGTAGCAGGTAAACAGCTCACAGCTCCAGGGTCTCTGGTTTGATCCTGAGCTCAGGTTACTGTCCATGTGGGGTTTTCCATGTGCTCCCTGTGTCCGTGTGGGTTTATTCTGGGTTCTCCGGTTTCCTTCCACCTCCCAAAAACATGCCGGTGGTTGGATTGTATAAGACAAATTGCCCCTAGGTGTGAATAAGCATGTGAATGCGTGTACGTGGTGCTCTGTAGTGGACAGGTGTTGTATCCAGGGTGTACTCCCATCTCACATTCAGTCTTTCCAGGATAGGCTCCAGATCCATGATGTTCATTGAAATGTTCTCACATTTGATATTTCTTTGAAATTGGATAAATAAAACAGTACATAAAGACAAGAATAGAGGCAGTTATTCTGTTGAGCTCACTGTTTTTGACTGAAGCAGCCACTCCCAGTCTTTATCTGCTATCATGACACTGTAATCAAAAAATTGTTTTGTTACAGTTTGCCCACTATTATCGATTTAATAAGGATGAAAACATTTTAAACAACTGCTTCTTCTCTAAATCTTTGTATCCGTGTTTAAGGACTTTTACATCGTTCACTCAA
>CM042567.1:13920000-13942500 GCA_023630585.1 Cranoglanis bouderius
ACGATAAATGATAATGTATTTGAATGAGTGCATTAATTGAAACTTTGATTTGCCTTGTAGCTGAACTGTTTGTCAGAGCTGCTGTTAGAAAAACAAAATACCACTGTTGAATTCTCAGATCTTATGTGTAGATTAATGGTTTTATTTATTTATTTATTTATTTATTTATTTGGAACAGTATGGCTCTAGCAGTAGTTCCATCCAGTCCAAATGATGGGTTTTAACACTCATTCACAGGAAATGTATGTGCAGACTCTTCACATAATCTAAGACTAGTAACAAATGTTCTAGCAAAGAAAATTGTATAACTGCTGATGTGATGAAGTTTTCTGTTAGGAGAGTTACCAGTGTTGGCATTTTGTAACAGTCAGTAAGTTTTCTGCAACGGGAAAGTGTTGAGGCTTTTTGCAGACAAGTTGATTTTTTTGGCTTATTAACTTCAAGAGGGGAAAAATGAGAGGCTTGTGAGGGAACGACTGTTTATAGCTGCTATAATGAAAGTGAGAATAGGAACTACCTTGTCCACCAGACTTTGCACAACATTAAATGTAACTATAAACAGTATAATAATATATAAATAATAATAAATAAACATTGATAAAAAAAAATATTGTTGGCAAATTGCTGTGGTATAAGAGGAACAAATCACTTCAGGACATGACTTTAGGGTGGTGTGATGAAGCAGAATTATTGTTACCACCCCATCTTAAATTATTTTCCTATAACAGCAAGTTCCAAAATGTTTTATTCCTTACTTAATCAACATCTACTGACCAGTCAGAATAGAGAATTCAGCAGTGTTGTGATGTAATGTCAATTTATTTTATGCTGTGTTGAGAGCATACTTGCCAGCAAACATCAAATAACCATCAAATAGGCTAGATCATACTAGCCAGCAAACAGCACATGGAGATATAAAAACAAGTAACATGAATTCACCTTTCAGAAATTCATACCACTTGACTTTCAGACTTTCAGTTCAGCATTTGCTTTTTAAAACATTTAGCTGCCAGACCTCTTATTATAGAGCTGCTTGATCTGAGATCTTATGTTGGTATAAGTGTAATCTCTCCCTGCACCAGTATTGAAATCATGCCATGACAATTTGATCCGATGAGCTTGTTGCTGTTTGTAGCTGTAGGTGTCAATGATCTCATGCTCTAGCGACCCTGTTGAGCCATGCTTGTATTTCTGGTGGCTTGGTTACGGTTTCTGATGGGTTAAATGTATTTTAAGAAAGTGCCATATCACTGGAATATGGAGGAGGCATGACTACTTGCCTTGCGTTCCAATACTGTTTTAACACGCCCTTGTTGGCTTCCCATCACAACTCTGAAATATGAGTGGTTTGTTATATAATACTCTACAATACTCAACATGATATTGTTATCATGGACACTTCAAAAATAACATCCCTGCCTTAATAGCATGTTTGGGCAACGTTTCTGTTCCCGACATGAGTTCCCGGTCTCATTTGGAATGAATAAGAGGACAGGCCTTTAAAAAGGTGACTTAATTCTGGGCAAATTTAAAGCCAACGTTGCATTTGCCAGTTTGAGGAGGGTGTTAAAGTCCTAAAAACATGGTGAACAGAAAAGCTTTTTCCAGTTAAAAAAGCAAGTCTCAATTGCCATAATTAATTTACAGTTAAAAAGCTGCTGAATAAGTATAGCTGTAAAAAAATATGCAGTCATTAAAAAATATTGTGAAAATATTGTATACAAAATGCCAGTTTAACATCATTAGCTTAGCTCGTCCACTCAGCTAAACACAGTACCAGTAGCTATCTGACATAACATAGCTAGCTAATTCTAGCAAGTTTGCTACTGTGAGGTAAATCAGTTTATTTTTCAATTAAAACCAGTAGCCAGGTTTACTGACATGTTCATTAGCTAGCAAGTATTAGCTTGCTACCATCGTAAACAATGATGAATGCTCGTGAGGCAGTTTAGTGGACATGATTGCCTTCGAGGTTTGTACAGTCATATTGGGTTGCTAATGAGTTAGCATTCTGTTTCTCTTCAGAAATCCAGTCAGGTTAGCTCATGTAGCTAGTTGGCTAGCAGTAGTAGTGAGGATTATAAGCATTCATGAATATGACATAGAAGTCCTCATATTAGAGAGTTGACTAGCATTAGGAATGAGGGTTATGAGCATTTATGAATATAAATTAGAAATCCTGTCAGGTTAGCTCATGTTAGACTAGTTGGCTAGCATTAGCAGAGATGACTGAGTTTTTGACTATGAATTAAAAATTCTCTCAGAAATCCTGTTTGGTTAGCTCATGTTAGCAAGATGGCCACCATTAGCAGGCAGGATTATACACTTTTATGAACATGACAAGGATTATAAAGGCATAACAAATATCCAATCAGATTAGCTCATAATGGTTATTAGCACTTGGGAATATGAATTAAAAATCCTCTCAGAAAAAACTGTAAGGTTAGCTCAAGTTAGCCAGCTTGCTTGCATTAACATTGGGGATTAGAAGATAGTTGGCTAGCGTTAGCAGTGATTATTATAAGCTTTTATGACACTTAAATAGCCTCTCAGAAATCCTGCCAGGTTAGCTCATGTTAGCCAGTTACTTAGCATTAGCAATGAGGATTTTATGAACATGAATATGACTCATGTCAGATTAGCTAATGTTAGTGAGGATATTAGAGTGAGCATTCTGAGCATTTATGACTACGAATTAACAGTCCTCTCAGAAAGTCTGTCAAGTTAGCTGGTGTTAGATAGCTAGTTTGCGTTAGCATGGATGATTATAAGCATGAATATGGCATCAAAAACCTGTCAGGTTAGCTACTCATTAGTCATTTTAGCTAGTTGGCGAGCGTTAGCAGTGAGGATTCTGAGCATTTATGAATGACACAAACATCATTTCAGAATTTCTATCAGGTTAGCTCATATTAGCCAGCTGGCTAGCACTAGCAGTGAGTTACTGACATTCTGAACATGACGTAAAATTTGTCTCAGAAGTCCTGTCAGTGAACATGAACATTTAACCTATTACTTTACATGATTTTTAAGAAGATTTAGATCAGATAAGTTAGTTTGCTAGAATTAGCAGGGAATTTTATGAATTTATATTATTATGAAATCCTCTTAGAGCCAGGTTAGGACATATTAGCTATTAGGCTAACACAATCTGTGAAAATATATTTAAGAATATAGGAGAACTGTGAGAAAAAAACACTTTAGATTTAAATATGGCTGAATGTTTAATATTTGAGTTTGGTTCCATACAAACATATGGAACATATTTGTTCCTGTTCTTTTCTGTTTTTACGCTTTAATGCCTAGGATGTTTAAGAAGCAAAGTTAAGAGCAAGAACATAGCGGTGGTACAAAATGGAGCACCTCAGATGACCAGTGTTTATTTAGACTCTGTATTTAGTTGTAGTAAAAGCTTAAGAGCTGCAGTTGTGGATCACCCCAGGTGGTGATTTTTGCAGCAAGTGTATTTTCTACTGTTTTATGAGACACAAGAGCTTCTTTCTTGTATGAAAGGAGAGAAACAGGGCCTTTGAATACAAACTCTTTTCGACTGAAGTGCAGGACTATAAACGTTTCTGATATTGCCTTATTCTTGCTATAAACCTTTCAGCAGCACTAAAGCTATGTCAGTAATCACTTTTACTTTTGTGAGTAAAAGAAATGAGGAGGTTTTCCCGTCCGGTAAAGAACATGGTACTTTAACTTGGCAATATTAAAGCACTCCTGTTATTATTGGATTGCATTAACAGAGTAATTTGGTGAAAAATCACATTGCGGTTAAAAGTACATTGTGTCAAACATAGTTGATCAGCAAAGACAAGTCTGTGTCACCCAGAATCTTTTCTGTAATAGAATCCTCATGTCAAAGCTTCATTTTCTTTTCTTCAAACTACATTCTTAAGCTATATAAATAAAATAGTGTAAAATAGGAGGATTGTATTTACACAGTTTTGTTGTGCTGTTGTGGTGGAATGATGAATCCAAGTTAGTTACCAGCCTGAAGTCGATTATTTTCCTATAACGGCATGTCCTGAAGTGGTTTATTCCTCTTGTACCACAACAGTTTGCCAACGATTACAATATATTATTTATTTATGTACAACGTGTCTTGTTTTTATTCATTTATAGTTACGTTATATGTTGTGGAACATCTGTGAAACAAGTTGGTTCTGGTTCTCACTTACGTTATAGCTGCAGTCATTCCCTCACCATCCATCCGTCCGTCCATTTTCCATACTGCTTATCCTACACAGGGTCGCGGGGAGACTGGAGCCTATCCTGGGAACTCGGGGCACAAGGTGTGGGACACCCTGGACAGGGTGCCAACCCATTACAGGGCACAATGGCACACACATTTACACACTATGGACAATTTAGAAATGCTATTCAGCCTACAGCACATGTCTTTGGACTGGGGGCGGAAACCAGAGTACCCGGAGGAAACCCCAGAAGCACGGGGAGAACATTCAAACTCCACACACAGGGGAGAGGCTGCATTCGAACCCCCAACCCCAGAGGTGCGAGGCAAAAGTGTAATTTTTTTTTAAGCGTAATTTTTTTTTTTTGTTTCTTTCCCGTGCTGGAAAACTTAGTGACTGTTACCAAGGGCTGACACTGGAGACTACTTTAGAAAAAGTTTTTCTTTGTTGAATTACAACATGAGCACGTTATTATAAACTTGTGCTTGGATGCTGCAGTATTGTCAGAGCTACTGCTATAGAAAAACAATCTAAACCTTTTGGCCAATCAGAATTCAGAACTGAATAGTGCTGTGGTATGAAATGCTTTAAGGTTTTAAATGCTTTAAAACTGTAAGGCTGTTAAAATGAGCAGCTAAAATATTAAGAGAACAAGAAGTAGGATGTTTTCTAAAATTAATAAGAACACTAAATAGACCATAAACCTTCCTGTACACTTGGATGCCTGTGAAATGACTCGTGTAGGACGGAAATGTTTGATATTTCTGCATTTAAGTGTTCGTAACGTGGACCTGAAATGCAGGCTACACTTCCATTTTCGTTTGTGTGTGTGTGTGTGTGTGTGTGTGTGTGTGTGTGTGTGTAAGGGGAAAAAAAGGCTTGAGGAAAAAACATCAACTTGGGAATGAGAGTGAACTCACTCACCTGTTTCTAAACGAGAGCCAATCTAAGAGTTACACACACACACACACACACACACACACACATACTCTCTGTGTCTCAATCAGCTCCCTAGTTCAGTAGTTAGGGCACTGATCAGGGATCGGCCATTTTAAGGGCTGTCTCAATTGCAAAATCCTTCCAGTGCACTAGAATGTAAATATTTTTACGGTTATAATTTTTTGGTGACATTTTACAACGAGAGTACGTAGGTATGTCGCTGGAAATTCAGTTCTCAGTGTCCCAATGTGTAGTGAGCCAGGGTCCTTACCAGTGCCCCAGCTCGTGCACATGATATACTGATTCACTACCTCCTGAACTAGGGTGCTGTTTGGGACATAGCCACACTTTTCACTGATGCTGGTCCACGTTTAAGGATCCAGAAAACCTCTTTAAGAAATAGCCCGCATTTCAAAATTGGCTGTAGTGTGTGAATGGGTGTGTTATTGTGCCCTGCGATGGGTTGGCACTCCGTCTAGGGTGTCCCCCGCCTTGTGCCCTGAGTCCCCTGGGATAGGCTCCAGGCTTCCCTGCAACCCTAAGCAGGATAAGCAGTGCAGAAAATGGACGGATGGATGGATGGTTTTGATTTTTTTATATGGTGCAACTTCACTGATCTACTGGGACTTAAAAGTGAGCATGTATGGCAATTAATTCTCTTGCCTCTTTTTTATTTTTATATATATATATATTATATTATATAATGTGTGTGTGTGTGTGTGAGACACATTTCTGCCTTTTACAAGTGTGTGTGTATTTTCCTACTTGTGGCAGAAGCTGTAGCTTGCATGGCTCGCATTCAGAAGCAGTTTTCAGAATCGAGTCAAAATACCACAGTATGCCAACTGCTGAAGCCGCAGCTCGTGCCGGTCCCGGAAATGTGCCAGGGGGAAACATAACAGAGATTAATACACACTGAATATAACAATGCTTTACTACAGAGGAATGCAGTTCCTAGTACTGCACACCATTTCCTATATGTAACACTCGTACAACTTCTGCCCCTTGTCCTCATGGATCTCGTGGTGAAAAATGAGCAGCGAGAGTTTCAGAGTTTAAACCACAGCCATTATAAACACTGGGGTTTCACACGCGGCATACTACATGTTCCTGTATATTATAAATACTGTGACTGGAGGAGTGTAAAACCAGGAAGTGGTCAGTAGGAATTTATCCAGGATCAGTAAAACAATCAGATTTCATACAATTCAATTCAAGAACAGTGTACTGCTATTTCTCCCTGCGTTTATACTAGTAAGCATCAGGTCCCATGTGGCTCTTTGTGTGTGTGTGTGTATGTGTGTGTGTGTGTGTGTGTGTGTGTGTGTGTATATATATATATATATATATATATATATATATATATATATATAATCGATTTAATCTCAGAATACTGCAGAGTACTATTCGGAGATTACTTGGTTTTGCGTTAATTTCTGCGATTACAAAATCCTGACGGGACTGGTACTGGGTGTTCGAAAAGTTGGGAGTCAATGAGAGTAAACTACATATACTTCATTTTGTATTTATTATTCACAACATATGCTCTACGTGTTCACCCTCACTTCTACACGTTTTCTGTATCATGTTTTTGCAGATTTTGCTCAACGTATTCAGATCGACAAATCCTGATTAATGTGATTTAGGACAAGTCCAGAGGGATGAGGTTGAGAAATTTTTTTGTGATGTCTCAGCTGGGCATGAAAGTGATGAGAACTGCTGGCATAAGGAACTTGATTGGGGAAAAAATAGTGAACAGGTAGTCAGTGGTGAGGTAACTGTCCACCTGATCATACACAGTGAATCCCTAATGTGAACGTGACATTAGCTATGAGGAAATTGGTTTGTTCTTTTTTTAGCTAAATAGAATTTCTGGGATTGTTGTATTTGTAAAAGCTAAATGTAGTTAAATTCTGTGATCTCTGTTTTGATGTGTTGTTTGTCAACGTTCCTCCCTCCGAGTTCTCTGGCCTTGCTCTGATAAGAATGTCCGAAATGGAAAAACCAACAATGCTGTGTGAATATTTTTCTTTTCAACATTTTGATGACTAGAGGGGCAACAATTTACGGGAAATACTAAGGGTGAAAATATTGCATAAACTCCTGGTCTTGGTGTGTTTACAGTGAAGCTTCCTGGTGCTGATTGTCACTTCCCTTTTACACACTGAGTGTTAGAAAATCAGACTTAATACTGACTGCTCTGTTGCCATCCAAACATTGTACACAGTGTAAACCTAATTTTGTATATGTTTAAATGTCAAGGTCAGTTATTTTTGAATAATTACAAATGTAAAGGTCAAGCCATTATTTTATACCATACAGTGCTGTGAAAAATGATTTGCCCCATCCTGATTTCTTCTGTTTTTGTGTACATCTCATACTAAATTGTTTCAGAAATTAAAACAAATTCTAAGGTAAAACAAAGGCAACCTGAGTGAACACAGAATGCAGTTTTTAAATGATAATGTTATTTATCAAAGCAAAAAAGTTTTCCCAACACCAACTGGGCCTGTGTAAAAATGTATTTGCCCCTGTAGTTACTAATTCCCCAGATCTATGAAACTGCATTCATAATGGGGTTCAGCTGGACTAGACACAACCAGGCCTGATTACTGCCAACCCTGTTCAATCAAATCAACACTTAAATAGAACTTTTTCAACAGCATGAACTTGGTTAAAAGGTCTTACTCAGTAACACACTATGCCAAAGTTGAAAGAAAAAGAGCACAGCAACGACTCATCCAGCAAGTCACAAAAGAGCCAAGGACAACATTAAAGGACCTACAGGCCTCTCTTGCATCAGTAAAGGTCACTGTTCATGACTCCACTATCAGAAAGATATTGGGCAAAAATGGCATCCATGGAAGAGTGGCAAGGTGAAAACCACTGCTAACCCAGAAGAACAACTGAATTTTGCCAAAACACATCTTGATGATCCTCAAACCTTCTAGGAGAATGTTCTGTGGATTGATGGGTCGAAAGTGGAACTGTTTGGAAGACAGGTGTCCTGTTGCATCTGGGGTAAACCAAACACAGATTTCCATAAAAAGAACATCATACCTACGGTCAAGCATGGTGGTGGAAGTGTGATGATGTGGGGATGCTTTGCTGCTTCAACTTGCAATAATTGAGGGAAAATTTTGCGCTCTACCAGTAAATCCTAAAGGAGAATGTCCGGTCTTCAGTCTGTAAGTTGAAACTCAAGCGCAACTGGATTATGCAGCAAGACAATAATCCAAAGCATAGGAGTAAATCCTAGTCCTAGAAGTAAGTGAAAGACTGATCTCCAGTTATCAGAAGCATTTGGTTGCAGTTATTGCTGCTAAAGGCCTTGTTTCCACGTCGGAGGTTTTTGGCCGCAAGTCTTCCATGAAGGCCACTTCTGACCAGACTTCTCTGGACAGTAGATGGGGTTCCAGGGTCCCACTGGTTTCTTCCAGGTCTGAGCTGATGGCACTGCTGGACATCATCTGATTGTGAAGGGAAGTAAACCTGTTGTGTCTTTCATGTGCTGCAGTAAGTTTCCTTGGCCGACCACTGCGTCTGCGGTCCTCAAAATTTCCTGTTTCTTTGTGCTTCTTCAAAAGAGCTTGGACAGCACATCTGGAAACCCCTGTCTGCCTTGAAATTTCTGCCTGGGAGAGACCTTGCTGATGCAGTATAACTACTTTCTGTCTTGTTGCTGTGCTCAGTCTTGCCATGGTGTTTGACTTTTGACAGTAAACTGTCTCCAGCAACCTCACCCTGTTAGCTGAGTTTGGCTTTTCCTCGCCCAGTTATATTCCTCCTACACAGCTGTTTCTGTTTCAGTTAATGATTGTGTTTCAACCTACATATTGAATTGATGATTATTAGCACCTGTTTGATATAATTGTTTAATCATACACCTGACTATATGCCTACAAAATCCCTGACAATCCCTTTGTGCAAGCGTACCTAGAAGAATTGATTCTGTTTTGAAGGCAAAGGGTGGTCACACCAAATATTGATTTCATGTAGATTTTTCTTCTATTCACTCAGTGTGCATTTTGTTAATTGATAAATATAAACTATTAACATGTCTATTTTTGAAAGCATTCTTACTTTACAGCATTATTTCACAACTACCTAAAACTTTTGCACAGTACTGTATGTACATAGTATTCTCCACCTGGCTTGGGTGTGAACGGTGAAGAAAATTCACAGAATAGTCAGGATGCCATTTTCCATCTGGTTTTGCAGAGGTGTGCTACAGGTAGCATAGCGCTGCAGTGCCTCTGGGCTTCAGCAGTCTGCTTTCAGAAAAGAGCTTCAGCAGTGTGGAGCTCAAAACTACAAACCTGACTAATTTTGGGACCATTTCAAACACTGACAGGTTAAAAAAACAAAACAAAACAAAAAACCCGCTGGATAATCTGTCGAGTTTCCATTTTGTAGGAATATTCATATTCAAGTTTTACTGAACAGAGTTGACCAAGTCCTGCTAGACCTTTCAGAACAAGTTTTTCCTAATAGTTTCAATATAATTTTTTTTAAAAACTTTATTTCCACATGCAAAGGCATTAACATCTATATTAGAATGTTTACTGCAAAGGTAGGCGTGAGGGTGAAGCAGTGCTACATCACAAAGACGTACTTGAAATCAAAGCCAGTCCCTGCAGGATTTTGCCAGCAGAAATGAACAGAAAATGAGCAGATCTTCTGCAGATTTGGGCCAAAACACGCCATGTGATGTCATCACAACACGCATTCGGCCAAAATCCCTCTTTGATTCATGTGCGTAGGACATGAGTACAGCTAAAAGGTCTCATTTACCAACAAACATCACTATGAAGGACAATTTTGTGCAATTGCAATTTCAGCAATTCAAGTAGCTTTCTGCAAAAAAAGCACAAAAAACTCTGCAAATTGCATGGCAAATTTTGAAAAAAGCCGCAGCAAAATCACACATTTTTGGCTGCCGCAATCACAAAAAAACTCCCGAAATCCAGTACGGACTGCAAAGCTCATTCATACAGCTAGTTTATAATGCATGTTTCTAAATCTTAAAAATAAAAGGTTCTGACTGTGGTCATCCTTTGGAGAAGATGAGAGAAAACACAAAGGACGAGCAAATGGGTGCATGAGATTCTCCATAAACTAACGATAAGTTCAACCTCATCTGAGAGTTTGATGTCCTTTATTTCTTGAAAAAAGGTTATATCGGAAACCTCTGGGAATTGAGACCCAGATAATAAGCCGCTCCTTAATTGCAATCAGCAAATCGGCCTTTTGTTACATGTCACACGAGGGCTCATCTTATTGGTTGCGCTTTGAAAAGGTTCCCATAAACTGGGTTGAATTTGTATTCGAGTGACCTGTGAGCACAGAACCAAGGCATCAAATCCAAGGCGATATTGTCTGTAAGGCAAAGTGGCACCACTCTCTCTGTAGGGAAATGATGGCTTCACCGACTCAAATCAGCTTTAACTGTACATCTGTAAGGCAAGTCGTTCCTAAAATTGTTGGCTAAATGACTCTTGTCGTTCGTTGCTAAAGAACAAACAAAAAAACTTTAGGTTTTATTTTCCAAAATATGAACAAATTGGTTAAACAACAATGACGCTGTTCAGCATAAAGCCTGTACTGAAGGTAAATAAATAAATGCGGTAAATGTTTCATGCAGCGCAGCGTGAAGTTTCATATCTGAAAAATAAGCTCTCGAGATGTTTCATCTGAATCCTGATATACACCTTTAGTGCCATTTGTGCTGGTAATAAATTTGTGGGTGGAGCTCCGTCCTCAGCTACTGTGCAGCTGTGAATGTGTGTTTATTTGTGTATTTCCTGTTTTTCTTTCCATAGTGAAAGTGATTTATCAGTATGTCACATTACTGCAGTATAATATTGAATTTTTTTGTACACTTGCTATCCGTAATTGTGTGAGTAGCATACACGTTAGTGCGCTTCCGCACCTGGCTCTGTGCATGCTTGCGGCCTGCTTGAGGCTGTGGATGTTCTAGGATAGGGAGCACCTACTATATGCGAGCTTGCTTTATGACCATGTGCTGGTGATTTATGTGAGCCGCTAACCGCAGTGCTGAGGCAGTTGTAGTGTAACATTTTTGTAGTGTTTTTCCTCTTGTAAAACAGATTACAGCAAAAAAAAAAAAAAAAAAGAAGAAGAAAACCTGGTGACGGTGTGCATGTTTACTGATGTTTACTCAGTTTTATTTAACTTTGAATCAGGGTTTAAAGTCATAGTTCACTTTTTGTGAGTCGCAGCAAACAAAAAGCATAACTCATGCAGCTGTATAATTCAAGGCCCATCTTGGGGACTTTAATCGCTCTTCTCAGTTTCAGATCAATAGAACTGTCATGCAGGGATTTTGAAATACACAGCTGGCTTCCTTTTAGTGTTACCTCTATTAACACTCTGCACATTCCAGGCTATTTTAATGCAGCGTTCACTTGTTTAACAGTTTTGAAATGCGACACAAGTGTCGTGTAAACATTGGCACTGCTGATATGGAGTTACAGTTTCTCTGTAAAAATGACGAAAGATGGAAAAACGAAGAGTTGTGTTCATTTGCCTGCAAAGGAGGTAAATAAAGAAGGATGGAAAGATGATCAAGAAGTGGTTGAGATTTCATTAATCAGCTCTCTAAAAGCGTTTAAGGGCTTGTTGTTGTATAGTGAAGTCTGCTAAAATTTTCAGCTCAAATCACCAACAATTCTGAGAAAACATGAACACCAATTCATGAGATGTATTCATGAGATTTAGTGCACATCAAGGTTAACTGGCCTGCTGTTGAATTCTGGATTCTGATTGGTCAGAAGCTGTCGATTCATGTTCTATAATAGCAGCTCTGACAATAGTGCAGCTGCAAATCACATATTTATTATTATTGTTGTTGTTGTTATTGTTATTATTATTATTATTATTCATATTTATAGCAATAAATATAGTGAGTGAACATTTAAATAGATGACTGTCAGAAGTGTAATGGGGTTGATGTTATATAGGCACACACATATGCGTGCATGAGACATTCGAAAGAGCACGGTGAATAAATCCGCTTTATCTGGGATGGGTGGAGCAATGTAGGAACGAACGATCAGTTGAATAAATAAAATACCGTCTGCTGAATGAACACAATAAATAATCACCAGCTTTGTGTTGTGTACAGTGATAACACAGACCTCTTGGTGTGTTTGTTTAGCAGAAGTATGTGTACGTGGAGGAAACGGCGTGTGAGAGTCGGGTCTCTCTCTCTCTCTCTCCTCTCTCTCTCTCTCTCTCTCTCTCTCTCTCTCTCTCTCTCTCTCTCTCTCTCTGTGCTGAGACAACAGCGTTGTGTTTCCTGTTTTTTTCCCCCCGAGGGGGTGTGGGTGGGTGTGTGTGTACAGTGATGCATTCTGCGTTCTGTCAATAAATCAGCACTGACTGCTGACTGGCAAATTTCTGCACTGCAGACTGGCAGTAATCGATCATTACAGCAGAAACACGCACAGTGCACTGTGTGTGTGTGTGTGTGTGTGTGTGTGTGTGTGTGTGTGTTGTGTCACAGTAAATGCAAGATATTACAAGCCAATATAAATCACAGATAATCTTCAAGTATTTGTATTTTCCAGTTATGTATGCAAATGAGGTGTCATCTAATTAAATATGCACAAATTTGCATAATTAATAAAGCAAAAAATATATAGACTTCAGATTAAGTAATTAATTAGAAAGTGTCTTTCACTGTAAACTTTCAAAAGAAAAAAAATAAACAGAGCATTTGTTATAGTTGAACCAAAACAAATTCAACAGTTATCAATATTTTGGGAAATTCCTCTGTAATATAATGCTAATGTAATAAATATTTAAATGATTAGAAGAGTAAAAATTATTTAATTGAAAGTATGTTGAATATCATACTACTACTAATGATGATGATGATTATTATTATTATTGTGATCATTTGTAGTAATAAAAAATAATTAGGAGTGAAAACTATAAATAGGTGACTCTTTTCAAATCAGTAATGAGGTTGATGTTACAGGTGCTTTGTAGCAGAGCTCACACACGTGCATGAGGCATTGAAACTCGGCTGATGTGTAGGTGTGATAAGGAGACGAGACCCAGGTGCTAAACTAGTGTGTTTCCAAGACATGTTCCTTACCGAAGCTTTGCTCCACTCAACACACACACAAAAAAAAAAACCCTCAGCTTGTCATGTTAGTGAGAAACCCCAATGTGTAAACTCCTCTCCTGAAGATGCCGGAAAACTTAAACTTGACCTCAACAGCTTGACCTCTGGCAATGGAGACTTTTTCCATAAATATTAAGTAAATGTCTCCTTACAGAAAACTTGAATGATTTTTTTGGTTTTTAAATCTGTTTATGTGAAGTGTCTGCCGTACAGGTCCCTGTGTGTGAGATGTTATCACGTTAAGATAAACCTGTGATTTGCAGCTGCACTACTGTCAGAGCTGCTCTTATAGAAAATTAATCAACACCTTCTGAGCAGTCAGGATGTAGAATTTATGATGATGCTGTGGTGTAAATGTACAGATTGGAGCACTAAAGCGCTACATGCATGAAATGAATGTGATTAAATAAGTCATAAAGGGAAGGAAACAGCAGTGTGAAATATTGAGACACAGGGACAGAAACACCGAAAAAGAGGAACAGAGAAGAGGAAATAAGAGTGTGTGAGTAAAGGAGATGGAAAGAGCGAGACAGAACGTGCGCTTCTGATAATGAAGAACATTAAATAAAATTTCCTTCCCAGAATGCCTCACTTCCTCCTCATTAGCCAGTGCATACTTTTAAGAGCTTTTCACTTAGATATATTTTCTTTGTATTAGTGAAGATCATCAGAAAATATGGCTTACAGTACATTCATCTCTCTATCTATCTCTCTATATCTCTATTTAATTTATTATATTATGTTCTGTTTGTTATTGTTTTGTTAATTTTGTTTTATTTTATGGTTTATCATATTTGATTTGTTTGTTTGTTTAAATCATAAATAAACATGAGGTCCCACAGGGTCGTGTTTTAGGGCCGCTGCTGTTTTTGTTGTATATTTGAGCTTTTGGCTGCGATTCATACTTCAATGAGCAGGATATTCAAAGCAGCTCTCACACTGCCTCAAGAATGATTATTATAATTTTTTTTTTTTTTTTAAGGGAGGAAAGGTGTTAAGTTGTGTAATGTGTAGTGACACACATGGGCGCACACACTACAGACTTTAAATGTTGTAACAGCCCTGCAGCACAAAATTCATTTTGCAAAATCTAATACTTTGTGTAACTCTAACAGTGTAAAAGAAGCTACTTAAAGCAGCTCTCTGTGAGAGAGTTCGTAAATAAAAAGTGTTAGGTTGCAGATTTGTTTGTACCACACACACAAACACACACACACACACACACACACACACACTTAAATCTTGAAACCCAGGAAAATATGCAAAATGTCCTCCCCAAAATATAGTGGATCAGCCAAGATCTTTGGTGTTTGAACTTCTTGCTTCACTGGAGCCATGATGCTAATGAAGCTAACGAGTATGGGAAGATTAAACGCTCGTGTTTGTCATTGTGCCTGTTTTTAAACCATCACACACACTCCTCAAATTCCTTTGTGTAGCTGTTCGCAATCTCAAGCAGACGGTTCAAAGGTTAAAAACTCCGCACCAGCATCAAACCCAGATAGGGGGTGTGGCCTAAAGGTGGAATTGGATGTTAAAGGTGATTGGCTCCAGTAAATTCCTCATGATCGTGTAATGTGTCTCTAAAAATTTACATGAAATTGAGAAACGTGTAGTTTAAATATTAGTTCTATTCTGTCATGTTGTTGTTGGCGAATTGACTCGGGAAGTAAATGTCATTTGTAAGCTGCACTTCTCTCAGAGCTGCTGTTAGAAAATTAATCAACACCCTCTGACCACAATCCAGAACGCAACAGCACTGTACTATAAAATATTTTGCGTATTATGTTTCCGTCAAAGTAAAAAGAGTTTATGAAGCAACATAAAATTATCACGTGAAGAACTTGTTCTCGATGGCTATCAGTATGTTGTGTTTTCACACACAGTTGATGGAAGCGTTAACCGGATAAATCGCATCTGTTTTGGCTTTGTCAGCACCCCCCTCCCCACCTTCTCTGAGGAGCTACTTTTTATGGCTGAATTATTTAAATACATCCAACTCAATTTAACGCTCACTTACACGTGTTTACCGTGATGTAGATCAGTTCCTAAAGCACTAACGTCTCTGAAAGAGCTCAGATTTTTCCAAAACCTCAGTCATCATCAACCTCATCAACTTTATAGATTAGATTTGGGGAAAACCTCCACAGTGTCCTAACACAGTGATTTCTAAAATAATTACTTGTTTAAATTAGCATAAAGATATTAAAATATTAAATTATTATACCTCTGCAGTACACGTGTATAACAGTATACACGATGCTAACAAACTGACAGCAGAATAATTGTTGCATTTGAAACAAAATATGAAAAACTTTTAGTCGAATGATGGTGTTATTTAACGTCCGCAAAAAACCAGTGGAATAAATGCAATACAAAATGTTTAATTTCAAAGATTCAGTACAAAATTACAACTTTAAAGATTCTCTGAAATTGTTTTTAAATCATTTTGCAATTTTAAAGTTTCAGTACTAAAACATTAATGTTTTAGAATATCAGTCCATACAGGATTTCACTGAGGTTTTTTTTTTTTTGTGATCGTTGGGGCCATAAATGCTTGATTTGACAGCGTGTTTTTTCAAAATTTGCTGAGTTTTTTTTTTTGTTTGTTTGTTTGTTAGTTTTTTTTGTTTTGTTTTGTTTTTGCAGGAAACTACTTGAATTGGTAAAATTGCACCTGCACAAAATAGTTTTGCACGGTCTTTCACAGTGATGTTTGTTGGTAAATGAGACCTTTTAGCTGTACTCATGTTCTACACACGTGAATCGAAGAGGGCTTTGGCTGAATGCATGTTGTGATGCCGTCACATGACTCGTTTTGGCCCAGATTTGTGGAAAATCTTCGGTAATTTTGAAAAATAGCAAGCTCCTCCGAATATTGTGGAATCTGCTTGATTTTGTGTTAATATCTGCGATCGCAAGATCCTGGAGGGAGTGGAATTTTAAGGATTCAGTAAAAAATTTTAACACAACTTCTTAAAGCTGCGTTTTGCTGAAAGATTTGGTACACAAAGTACAAAACATTTAACCTTTTACAATTTTAAAGATTCAGTAGAAAAAATTTACATTTTACAATTTTAAACTTTGAATACACAATTTAAAACATTTTGTTAAAGTTAACATTTTACAACTTTAAAGATTCAGTACAGAATTTTGGCATCTCATCAGTTTGATATTTAATCAGAGTTTGTAATAGTTATAAAAATACTGACTATACTGACTATATCTCAGAAAAGTGTATTGTGACATAATTTATCATGATGTCTGTATTATATCATCAATTCGAATTTCACTTGGCTAAGGTTAGCTACTGTGCTAGAAAGCTTGGGCTAGCTACTTGGTCAACTAGCTATTGCTTAATGTTTCTAAACTACTTAGCTTGCTAACATTAGCACTTGGATCCACGACGGATCAAGCCAAAGAAACGAAAAGACAGAGCTAGTGGAACTGTCATGTGATCAATGGCTGACTGTGTTTACATTAGGCTCTGTGAATTAAGTATGCAGTATATATTGGCGCTGTCACAAACCACAAGACTTCTTATTGAAACTTCAGAAACTGACATTTCTCCTCTTCTCCCCTTCAGTCTGCTCCAGCAAAGACATCCGGAATGACGTGACCAACCTGCGCTCGCTGGAGAACTGCACAGTGATCGAGGGCCACCTGAAGATCCTGCTCATGTTCAAGACCAGAGCTGAGGACTTCCGTGGCCTGAGCTTCCCCAAGCTGGTGATGATCACCGACTACCTGCTGCTGTTCCGCGTCTACGGCCTGGAGAGCCTGAGGGATCTGTTTCCCAACCTCACCGTCATCCGTGGCAACAACCTGTTCTTCAACTACGCCTTGGTGATCTTTGAGATGTTACAGCTGAAGGAGGTGGGGCTTCACGGTCTGGTGAACATAACACGCGGAGCCGTGCGCATGGAGAAGAACCCCGACCTTTGCTACCTCTCCACGCTCGACTGGTCCAAAATCCTTGACTCGGCTGAGGACAACTACATCGTGGCGAACAAAAACGAGCGTGAGTGCGGTGACATCTGTCCTGGAACCATCACAGGAAAGATCACATGTGTCCAGACCACCATCAACGGCCATTTTGGAGAACGCTGCTGGAACCAAGAACGCTGCCAAAGGAGTGAGTGTTTCCCTTTCATTTTTATTTTAGCTTTAATGCTTATTTATTGGGGTTTATTTAGGCTGTTAGGACGAATTTCACTAGATTTCTTATATTTATGTATTCAAAACCAACCAAAAACAACATCGTAGATTTGAACTGGCTTTAACCTGTATCATTTTTGGCCAGAGACAAAAATCGCACATCATAACATGGTTATGAGTTTAGAGCGGTGGTCTTAAGGGCCTTTCACACTGAGCACGGTTAAGCGACACGAATGTACGATGAGATGATGCTCTTGAATCAAAACAATAGATCCCTATGGCGCTATTCACACCGGAAGCGATCAATCACGGTGAGACAAAGCAAGTTTTTAAAAAAAAAAAAATTTTATTGACCAGTCTGTCGATTTCCCCCCCCCCCCCCCAACCCCCCCAAAATTTATTACCTCAGGCTCACTTTGAAAAATGTTTGTACACAGTACAAATTAAATGGTACTGAATGGATGCCGATGATTTGACATAATTTATTATTATTTTTCAACTTAATCTTCTTTGTTTTTGTAGGCTTTAAAGAAAAGTATCGTCAAACTCATTTTGTCACCATATAGTGAATTCTTTAGTTTTACTAATTTTAGTAATTATATCTGCATTTTGTAACAGGCTGCTGTTTTACAGATCACTTCACATAAATACTGTGTTAACTAAAAGATATAAAATGCCTCTAAATGTTCTTGACACGAAAGCCTTACTTATTTCAATGTTGCCTGTTTCAGGCATTTGTTTGTTTGTTTGTTTATTTATTTATTTATTAATTTAATGCTAAATTACTTGCCAGTGTAACAATTTTAACATTAAAATTAGCAAATGTATCTGAAGCTAGGTTTAATAATCTGAGTATTATCCTCCTAATAAGAAATTTGCGATACATCTGCCTGTAAACAAGATGTTTTCATTTTTTTTGCAGTGTAACTTTCAGTTTGTGAAAATGTTTTAATTTTAGTTTCCTATAATAACCCCCATGTGTATGCGGAGTGTGCAGTGAGCAAAAAAGGCAGGAAATTCATGACTATTGAAAACTAATCGAAGTTGATGCCATGTGTTTCTATGATGATCAAAAAGCTCGTCTTCTTTTAGTGAGATGCTGCTTTTACGTCAAAAATACAGAGATTAATTTACAGATGTGAAGTCTCACCTGTGATGTGTTGACCGTGTGTGTGTGTGTGTGTGTCTGTGTGGGTGTGTATGTGAGAGCTCTATGTGTCATGACAGGGTTGTAGTGTGACCTTTCCTGAGCATGTGTCTCTCCTCGCTGATGGAGTAACACACTCCCCTGGTAGTAAACACTCGTTTGCAATGCAAAGTTGGTCATATAATAAGAATGAGAGAGAAATTGATGCTGTTAGGAGGAACCAAGCCATACATATCTCCTCTCACAGTGTGTGTGTGTGTGTGTGTGTGTGTGTGTGTGTGTGTGTGTGTGGTTGTGAGGAAAGGTGATGCCCTTGCCAACATTCTGAATGTTTTTATATTAATAAAGAATAGTAATAGTACTTTTTATCTGATCGTAGTTACATTTAATGTTGTGGAACGTCCGCAACACAAGTGAGAACCTCTTATTTTGAAGGTAATAAGTTAAAAAAAAAAAATGCAGGTTATCATGTTACAGAGAAACCGTGAAGTGTAAACTCCTCTCTCCTGAAGATGTCAGAAAACCTGAACTTACAGCTTTACCTCTGACTATTACAAAGTGCTGAAACTGGAGACTCCTTCCATAAAAATGTTAATAAAATATCAGTGTCGTACAGAAATCTTCACCATGTTGTTTTTTACGCTGCCTGGTATTGCATGAGCAGCAGTTTGAAAAGATTCAGTCAGCTGGCTTCACACCTCATGCCGCGGCGGAAGCACGTGTCAGCCCTCACCCTCCCTAGCTATAGCTGTTAGCTGTTGTGTGATGGGGAGATATAACTGGAGGCTGGGAATTGGCCATGACTAAATTAGGCTAAGTTGGGGGGAAAAACTCCCCCCTGCCAATAAATAAATAAATAAAAAGAATATGACCTCATGGCAGAGGTGTTCAGCTTTAGTGCTTGTTTAAGTGAGTGGTTATCCGATTATATCTGATTCGTCCTTCACACCGTGTCATGTGATCAGGTGAATAGGTTTATACAAGTGTTGACAAAAGCCAAGCTCCGTTTCTGGAGGATGATGCAATGGCAGGAGTGGAGTGGATTCGGTTGATGGCTTTATACACACACTCCTGTTACAGGAGCCGAGAGAGAGCGAGAGAGAGAGAGTGCTGAAAGATTCCTCTCCAGGACGACTGTGGTTACACTCTCACTGAAATATATGAGTGTGTTTCTGCTTTGAAACGACATGAGTGTGTGGAAAAGTGGAGAGTTGATGATCAGAGATGAAGTGCTCAAGCAGACAGCTGAACTCTAATACACAGCGAAAACTAGCAGAAATGTAAATGTAACTTTACTGAAACCACGAATAACCAATAATATACATTTATAACAACATTAATAACATTCAAACATTATTAACCACTAATAAACATTACAAACCACTAATAACCATTAATAGCCACTAATAACATTAATAACCATTACTAAACATTAATGAACATGAATAACCATTAATAAACATTAGGAACGACTAATAAACATTAATGAACAGTAATAACCACTAAATACATCAATAACTACAAAAATATTATTATTATTATTATTATTATTATTATTGTTATTGTTACATTTATAGGGATAAATTTATACATTTAAAATTTATGTCCTGAATTTATATATTTCTGTAAAGCTGCTTTGGGACAGTGTCCATTGTTATACAAATAAAACTGAAATGAATTGAATAACCACTAATAAACATTAATGAGCATTAATAACCACTAATAAGCATTAATGAACATTAATAACCACTAATAAACATTAATGAGCATTAATAACCACTAATAAGCATTAATGAACATTAATAACCACTAATAAACATTAATGAGCAGTAATAACCACCAATAACCATGGTTATTAGTGGTTATTAATGCTCATTAATGTTTTGTTTGTTTTTTTTTTACGCTTCCATTTGTAAGTTGATATTCTTTGTCCTGTTTCTTGTTACTTTTTGTGTCCTTTGTTTTTCATTTTCTCTTGCTTTTATTCTCTTTTAAATGTCTTCTTTTTTCCTTCTTTCTTTCCTTCTTTTTCTCTCTTTCTTTCTTTCTTGCTTCTTATTGATTTTACTTGCTTAATTTGGTGTTTTTTCTGTAAAAATGCTTTCTTTTTTTATTTACTTGTTTGTTTCTTTATTTTTTCCTTCTTGCTTCACTTTTGTTGTATTTTGCCTGCTTAATTAGGTTTTTTCCCCTTTGCTTCACTGCGTGGTGATAACAGAACTCATGTCTCTAATTGAGGTCATTTCCTCTCTTTCTCATCCTCTGTGATGGCGGCGTGAAGTGTGAGAGAAATGCACCACACACCCCGCCCCCCCAAACACACACACACACAGGGTTGATCTTGTGGTTAAATAAGTGATATTTCTCCTCGGGCACAGCATGTTCTCGCACTCCGTGTTACGCAACCGCTGCTTTTCAGGGTCAAAGTTCACAGTCATGCTTCTGTAGTTGTAACTGTTTCTCCCTCTGCCCTCATGATAGTGGCGCGTTCCTCAGACTGCACTTCAGATCAGATAAACAATAAAATGGTTTATTTAAACCATTTTCCACAAAGTAATTGTTTGTGTTTTTGAAGAACTTGGTCTGATCTAATATCACAGCTGTCAAAGTGAGCAGGTAATTGAGTTTGTCGCAGAACGAGTCGAACGTGTTGCATCAGAGCAGAGAATTAAAGATAAATTTTAAACCTGGAGAGTGAAATCCTCCACACTGTACACATCTCCTCACCAGTTTCATACACTGAAGATCTACTTTTTATCTTTGCTCACTCTTTTTTGCTCTTCTCGTTTTTGTGAATTCTTTTATTTACTTTTTCTATCTTTTTTTCTTGCACTTGTTTCCATATTTCAGTTCTTTTTCATGTATTTGTTTTTATTTGCGTCCTTCTTTCTATTTCCCTTGCTTGTTTGTGAATATTTGTTTATGTTTAATCTGTTGGGTTTTTTTTTTTTTTTTTTTTTTTAACTTAATTTTCTTCCTTTCTTTCTTTTTGTTTTTACTTAATTTGCATCATTTCTTTTTCATTTTCTTGCCTTTATTCTGTTTAAAAACTCAGGGATTTTATTTGCTTTCTTTTTTCTTTTTGTGTTTTTTTTTTCTTTCTTTTTCTTTAGTTTTTCTTGTTCTCTGCCATTTAAAATTTTGTGTCTGTACTTTTTGTCTTTCGTACTCTTTACAGAATTTTTTGTTTTTTTCTGATCTCTCATTTTTTAAAAAAAAAATTCAGTTATCACTTCTTTTTCTCTTTCTTACTCTGTACAAAAACTTTTGTCTTTTTGTTTATTTGTTTCTGCATCTTTCTTTCTTTCTTTCTTTCTTTCTTGTTTTCTTAGTTCAAGCCCCAATTCTTTCTTTTTAGAGGTTGTTGTTAGCTGAAGTGGAGGGGAGAAAAAACTGAAAGCATTCCTAACCCAGTTCACAGTAACTAACCCACCCACCCACCCACGCGCGCACACACACACACACACACACACACACTCTCTTTTTGGGGTGGGGCTTTTTCTCCTCCACTCCCACTTCCAGGGAAAGTGCCCTGATGACAGCAGATAAAGACTTCGATTGCCCTTTCCTATTGCTATGCTAATGTGATAGCATCCCCTGCTATGTTTAACTCAGTCCCTGTGTGTGTGTGTGTGTGTGTCTGTATGTGTGTGTGTGTGTCTGTGTGTGTCAGTCCTTTATTTCAGGCTAGTGTAAGTTAATCAAGGCCATAGTGTGCGTATGTGTGTACGTGTGTGTGAGAGAGGGAGACGTTAATCTCTCAGGCATGACCACGTATGGCATGTTATTGCCTCGGCCGTTCTAAGTGCCGTTAGCTCAGCGTTCAGGGAACTTGGCAACGACTCAAGACGTCATGAGTTTAATGCCAGCTGCTGTAATGCCACGCTGTCCTTGAGCTAGGG
>CM042567.1:13947500-13995000 GCA_023630585.1 Cranoglanis bouderius
TGATTATTCTAAAGCTAATTCTTTTATATACAGTATAACTCATTTAAAGGTTAGAAGTTTTACTTTGTTTATTTCTGATGCTGTGTGCAGCCATGTTGATTTGATGTCACTCTGTAAACCGGGAAGGAACTCGGATATGAGAAGACTACCCCAGGTTGACTTTTCAGTTGCGGCGTCACAAAAGACCTGGTCCCTATTTACTACAGTATCTCACAAAAGTGAGTACACCCCTCACGTTTTTGTAAATATTTTATTATATCTTTTCATGGGACAACACTGACGAAATGACACTTTGCTACAATGTAAAGTAGTGAGTGTACAGCTTGTATAACAGTGTAAATTTGCTGTCCCCTCAAAATAACTCAACACACAGCCATTAATGTCTAAACTGCTGGCAACAAAAGTGAGTACACCCCTAAGTGAAAATGTCCAAATTGGGCCCAACGTGTCAATATTTTGTGTGGCCACCATTATTTTCCAACACTGCCTTAACCCTGTTGGGGATGGAGTTCACCAGAGCTTGGTTGGGTCACAGGTTGCCACTGGAGTCCTCTTCCACTCCTCCATGACAACATCACAGAGCTGGTGGATGTTAGAGACCTTGCACTTCTCCACCTTCCGTTTGAGGATGCCCCACAGATGCTCAATAGGGTTTTGGTCTTTAGACATGCTTGGCCAGTCCATCACCTTTACCCTCAGCTTCTTTAACAAGGCAGTGGTCTTCTTGGAGGTGTGTTTGGGGTCGTTATCATGTTGGAATACTGCCCTGCAGCCCAGTTTCCAAAGGGAGGGGATCATGCTCTGCTTCAGTATGTCACAGTACATGTTGTCATTAGCTCCCCAGTGCCGGCAGCACTGATGCAGCCCCAGACCATGACACTCCCACCACCATGCTTGACTGTAGGCAAGACACACTTGTCTTTGTACTCCTCACCTGGTTGCCGCCACACACGCTTGACACCATCTGAACCAAATAAGTTTATCTTGGTCTCATCAGACCACAGGACATGGTTCCAGTAATCCATGTCCTTAGTCTGCTTTTCTTCAGCAAACTGTTTGCGGGCTTTCTTGTGCATCATCTTTAGAAGAGTCTTCCTTCTGGGACGACAGCCATGCAGACCAATTTGATGCAGTGTGCGGCGTATGGTCTGAGCACTGACAGGCTGACCCCCCACCCCTTCAACCTCTGCAGCAATGCTGGCAGCACTCATACGTCTATTCTGCAAGGCCAACCTCTGGATATGATGCTGAGCACGTGCACTCAACTTCTTTTGTCGACCATGGCAAGGCCTGTTCTGAGTGGAACCTGTCCTGTTAAAGTGCTGTATGGTCTTGGCCACCATGCTGCAGCTCAGTTTCAGGGTGTTGGCAATCTTCTTATAGCCTAGGCCATCTTTATGTAGAGCAGCAATTCTTTTTTTCAGATCCTCAGAGAGTTCTTTGCCATGAGGTGCCATGTTGGACTTCCAGTGACCAGTATGAGAGAGTGTGAGAGCGATAACACCAAACTTAACACATCTGCTCCCCATTCACACCTGAGACCTTGTAACACTAACGAGTCACATGACACCGAGGAGGGAATATGGCTAATTGGGCCCAATTTGGACATTTTCACTTTGGGGTGTACTCACTTTTGTTGCCAGCTGTTTAGACATTAATGGCTGTGTGTTGAGTTATTTTGAGGGAACAGCAAATTTACACTGTTATACAAGCTGTACACTCACTACTTTACATTGTAGCAAAGTGTCATTTCTTCAGTGTTGTCCCATGAAAAGATATAATAAAATATTTACAAAAATGTGAGGGGTGTACTCACTTTTGTGAGATACTGTATATACATTTACTTGTAATATACATTATTTTTTTTAATATTTGTAATAATATTGTAAAATGTGGTAAAGTTCACACACCAGTTTAAAGATATAATGCATCACATTTTGGCAAGTTGTTTAATGCATATAGTGTAATGAAAATGTTATTAAACATCGGCTACGTGTGTGTAAAACCAAACACGTCCCCTGAGACAAATACATCGCTAACGGTCAGTACTCTAAATAGTCACTGATCATCATGATTGATTAATTTTTCCTGTCATTACCTCTATCAGTTTATTCATTGCAGTATGTCAGAATTAAGTGATGGATTAGATTTAGGAGGATGTGTTAAACACGGCAATGTTCGTGTGCACCCTGTGGAATCTTTTCGTCCTCTTTTAGCCGCAGCGAGTGCTCTGTCCTTATTAAGAGCTCCAGCTCAGGCCAAACACAGCCGTATATCAGAGCTCACACGGCTGACCTCAAAATAATACCAGCAAGCTGTATACAGGAGTGCAGACGGAGTGCACAGGGTTGGATCTGGATACAGCCTGAAATGGCCTTCTGTTGAAGCTGCTTTAGGATGGCGCTTTAGGATTCCTACTATTCCTATTACTACTAATAATACTAATGCTAATAATAAAACTGTGTTTGTATAGCAGCGACCAAAACTATAACCAAAAACAGTTCACTTAAAAAGACTACTTAAAGGGATGGTTCACACAAAAATTAAAATTCTGTCATCAATTACTCATCAGTGACGTTCCAAACCCATAAGACTTCGGAACACAAATAAAGACTTTGTTAATGAAACCTGGGAGATTTCTGTTCCTCCATTTACAGTCCAGTAACCAAAACTTTCAAGCTCCAAAAATTCATAAAGGCATCATAAAAGTAACCCATGTGACTCTAGTGGTTTAATCCCAATTTTATGAAGTGATACGAATGCTTTGTGTGTGCAAAAAAAGTCTTTATTTATGTAATTAATATAATTAAGTCTAATCATTCTGTTTGGCAGAGAGTGCATTCACATGGGGTTAGTTTAACCTGGGGTTATTTTTACAGGCCGTTTTATATATTTACAGTATCTCACAAAAGTGAGTACACCCCTCACATTTTTGTAAATATTTTATTATATCTTTTCATGGGACAACACTGAAGAAATGACACTTTGCTACAATGTAATTGTAGTGTTAAAAGGTCTCAGGTGTGAATGGGGAGCAGGTGTGTTAAGTTTGGTGTTCTCGCTCTCACACTCTCTCATACTGGTCACTGGAAGTTCAACATGGCACCTCATGGCAAAGAACTCTCTGAGGATCTGAAAAAAAGAATTGTTGCTCTACATAAAGATGGCCTAGGCTATAAGAAGACACCCTGAAACTGAGCTGCAGCACGGTGGCCAAGACCATACAGTGGTTAAACAGGACAGGTTCCACTCAGAACAGGCCTCGCCATGGTCGACCAAAGAAGTTGAGTGCACGTGCTCAGCATCATATCCAGAGGTTGGCTTTGCAGAATAGATGTATGAGTGCTGCCAGCATTGCTGGAGAGGTTGAAGGGGTGGGGGGTCAGCCTGTCAATACTCAGACCATACGCCACATACTGCATCAAATTGGTCTGCATGGCTGTCATCCCAGAAGGAAGCCTCTTCTAAAGATGATACACAAGAAAGCCCACAAACAGTTTGCTGAAGACAAGCAGACTAAGGACATGGATTACTGAAACCATGTCCTGTGGTCTGATGAGACCAAGATAAACTTATTTGGTTCAGATGGTGTCAAGCGTGTGTGGCGGCAACCAGGTGAGGAGTACAAAGACAAGTGTGTCTTGCCTACAGTCAAGCATGGTGGTGGGAGTGTCATGGTCTGGGGCTGCATGAATGCTGCCGGCACTGTGGAGCTACAGTTCATTGAGGGAACCATGAATGCCAACATGTACTGTGACATACTGAAGCAGAGCATGATCCCCTCCCTTCGGAAACTGGGCCACAGGGCAGTATTCCAACATGATAACGACCCCAAACACACCTCCAAGACGACCACTGCCTTGCTAAAGAAGCTGAGGGTAAAGGTGATGGACTGGCCACGCATGTCTCCAAACCTAAACACTATTGAGCATCTGTGGGGGAGCGCAAGGTCTCTAACATCCACCAGCTCTGTGATGTCATCATGGGGGAGTGGAAGAGGACTCCAGTGGCAACCTGTGAAGCTCTGGTGAACTCCATGCCCAACAGGGTTAAGGCAGTGTTGGAAAATAATGGTGGCCACACAAAATATTGACACTTTGGGCTCAATTTGGACATTTTCACTTAGAGGTGTACTCACTTTTGTTGCCAGCGGTTTAGACATTAATGGCTGTGTGTTGAGTTATTTTGAGGGGACAGCAAATTTACACTGTTGTAAAAGCTGTACACTCACTACTTTACATTGTAGCAAAGTGTCATTTCTTCATTGTTGTCCCATGAAAAGATATAATAAAATATTTACAAAAATGTGAGATACTGTGTATATATATAATCCAGAAAAAGTCTGGAAAAATAACTGGCATAACCACTTTGCACGGGATTAAAATCACAGAGAAGCTCTGGTAATTATTACATTACCCCACCTTCCCATATAAAACTAGTCCTGTCCGAATAGCCCTTTATACAGGACTCTACACACACTCTCGAGTGGCACATGGGATATGCACGTTTTTCCCCAAATAACTGGATTTACATGGAATTTCTTGTGTAAATGCCCCTGGAAATGATTTATGTATAAATTCCTTCGTATCCAGTGGGATGAACAAAGCCTGTTTTAATATAGTGTAACCATGGCAACAATTGTGTATATAACATTTTGGGCTAGCCATAGATTATGTCTGCACTGAGAATAATAATAATAATAATAATAATTAAATAGAAAATACTGTAAGTGTCTGCATCAAAAGAAACAGGGTTTAGCCTTTAAGTTAATGTTAGTTTAGAAATGTGCTGGTCAAGAACCGAGACATCAGGAGCTGGGGACGGGGGCATTTTTATTACCATGGCAACAAGTTGTAGTTTAATTACATCATGACATATGTCATCATAAGCAATGATTATTAGCATTGCAGGGCATGATGGGAATTTGTTTTTAGCCATTTGAGTAGTCACAGTTGAGTGTCAGGCTTTATTTTCCCAAGCGTTAAGTGTATTAATAACACAGGACACATAGTTTGGCTGCTAGGCAGTAAGACAGCAGGCCAAGTGTGTGTGTGTGTGTGTGTGTGTGTGTGTGTGTGTGTGTGTGTGTGTGTGTGTGTGTGTGTGTGTGTCTCTGTTCGTTTGTGTGTCTATTTGTCTGTGTGTGTGTCACCTTTGGGGAGTTAGAATGTGTGTGATGGATATGTGTGTTGGAGGAAACAGTGGCGCCATGTTCATGGCCTTCCTGACGTGAACAGCATGGCCTTCCCGATTGTTTCCTGCATTTGTGTGGCCGCTTCCTGTTCCATGTTCATGAACGGCCTTCTGGGACAGTGAGGTGGAGGCCAGACAAGTGTGTGATACTCTGAGTTTAGAGTGAAACAACTAACGTGTAACTGAAAGGATTATGTACAGAGAAATAGTATGAAAAGACCTGTATAACCTATAAAATGGAGTTGGCCACCAATTTTGGCATAAATGACTCCAATTTGTTGATGTGTGTGTGTGTGTGTGTGTGTGTGTGTGTGTGTGGTCTGCCGAACCATACTTCACTCCTCTGATATTAATGAAAGTTGGGATTGTGGAAAAAATAATAATTACCCGGAGTTTTTTTTTTTTGTTGTGTGTTTTTTTTTGTTTTTTGTTTTTTTTTTTCCTTGTAGTTTCACATGAGAGAAGTTTTCTTATAATACTTTTTTTAGTTTTTGGTCTGATATAGTAATAAAAAAAACCAAGAAAACTGGAGCTGTAGCTATAGAGTTTAATTTCTTTGCTTCCAGTCCATAGAACTGTCCAATAGACATGAATTATATTACCCATCGACCTGATAAGCAAGGAATAAAACACTCGTGTGGTGACATTAAAAAAGGAAAATAATCAACCACAGCGTGGTGTGATGAAGTGGAGTTCCTCTTATTATTTTCCTATAACAGCACATCCCCAAGTGTTTTATTCCTTTTATACCACAGAACATTGCCAGCATTTGCAGTCCTTTATTTATTAAAGAATGAAGCACTGTACTATTTATAGTTATTTTATAGTTATATTTAATGCTGTGGAACATCCATGAAGCAAGTTAGTTCCTGTTCGCACTTACATTATAACAGCTATACACTGTGGTTCCATGTTAATAAGACCAAACTAGGACCTTGTCATGTTAGAGAAACCACAAAGTGTAAACTCCTCTGTCCTGAAGATGTCAGAAAATGTAAAGTTACAGCTTTAACTCTGACTGTTACAAAGCACTCACTGGAGACTCCATAAATTTCCATAAATGTTAAACACATTTTTCCTTAGAGAAAGCTTCACCATATCAATGACATTTTTTTTAAGTCCCTGTGAATAAGCTGTTACCATAGAAATGCTAATGTTTCAGAATTAATTCAATAAAAATGTGTGATTCGCAACTGCTCTACTTTCAGAGCTGCTGTTATAGAAAATTAATCAACACTTTCTGACCATTCAGAATCCAGAATTCAACAGCGCTGTGGTGTAAACAGAATTACAATGAAGCGTTTTCCCCCGATGTCGGCACATGCTGTTATTCCATCTCACCTGTGAATCTCCTTGTGCATATGTTTTATTGCATCCAGCTGAGGAACTGTTGTGATCTTTGGCAGTGTAAGGAATTTGGAGCGTGTGTGTGTGTGTGTGTGTGTGTGTGTGTGTGTGTGTGTAGCTGTGAGGAGTCACCTTGCACGAGCTGTTGGGAATTCCCCTCTTAAATGAGCCATGTTTGGGGAAGCAGAGGCTAAGAGCCTGCTGCTCCACCATATTCTCTCTGGTGTGTGATTCAGACTGAATAACTAACACGCGCACACACACACAGACAGACACATACACACTGTTCTCCATCCCTGCAGCCTGAAAGTGAGCTTTTTTGGCTCAGCAGTACACATACACATTCCAGTTACTTGAGCTCAGGGTCACAATCCAAACACGAACACTTTTTCTTTTTAGGGATTTAAAAATATTTTTAGAGCTCTTGACACTTGGTGTCAATGAGTTTGTGAGGAGTATTTCAGGGTCGTCATATCTCGTAAAAATAACCACTCCAGCTGTGAATATCAGCATCGTGCCGTAGTGTTCCGTCCCGGACGCTCGGGCTATTTAAGGAGTGGAGCCGCGGATGCGTTTGGTTTGGGAGAGGAGATGCAGCCGCGCTTTGGCCTCATCATGCATGGAATGTGACCTGCAGATGTACGCTCTTATTTTCGGTTACGGACTTCTAGCGGTACAGCAGACAACAGTTACACTGCTGTAAATGAATAAAAACTGAAAAATATTCTCATTTGGATAGCTTTAGATAATTCTTGCAGTGAAAATCATTGTAGTCATTGTAGGTTTTTTTTTTGTTGTTGGTTTTTTTTTTACAGTGTATAATCTTAACATCTCAGCTAAAGTGTAAAATATTTCTAAAATAATTATTTGTGGAAAAATAGTTCTGTGAGATGTTTCTATTTGATAAAATGCTTGTCATCTTGCATTCAAGAGGTTCTGACTCTTAAAATAAAGCTTCAGGATTATTTAAATACAGGAAATATCTCACTTACGTTATAGCAGCTATGAACAGTCATTCCCTTACCAGCTTCTCTTTTTCTTCTCTCTCTTGAAGTTAAAAAGAATAAGAAAAAAAAATGCAGCTTGTCGAGTTACTGAGAAACTGTACAGCATGAACTCCTCTGAAACTGGAGACTCCTTCTGTAAATGTTAAATAAATGTCTCTTTAGAGGAAACTTCAGTTTCAGTGTCAGTGATTGCACATGTTATTGCACTGGATTGCACTACTGTCAGAGCTGCTGTCATAGAACATTAATCAGCATCTTCTGACCAGTCATCATTGTACTTTATACAGTAAAGTTACTTTAATGAAAAACAAACCTGTCCTAGTTCAAAAAAATCTTAATGGATTTGCATAATTGAGAGTGAGGTGGAATAATGTGGCAGTGTAGCAAACCAAAATTTATTTTGAAGCTGTGCCATGATTAAGACACTAAACTTCCAATTTTTATTTTAATACAGAAGGCAGCATTAGGAAGACATCGTTTAATCATTTAAAAACTGTAAATATATATATATATATATATATATATATATATATATATATATATATATATATATATATATATATATATATATATATATATATATAAAGCAGTTTTTTAATTAGCAGTTTTTGGTTTAGAAATTTTTTTTTAAATGTTTGCGTTCGCTCAGTGCTTTCATGCAGTTGGTCACTGCATGTTTGTTTATTTAATTTTCTGTCTCTGATTAGGACAGTCTCCTGCAGAAGCATTTTCCCCCCTGACACATATCACACACAATTAGGCTTCCATTTTAACAGACAATCCAAAAATATGTGCTCAGCATTTTCCTGTGCAATAATTTTTTTTTTAGTCCTGCAAGACCAGCCTCATATTTTCTTACATTTATGGCATTTGGCAGACGCCCTTATCCAGCACAACTTTATACATTTATACAACTGAGCAGTTGAGGGTTAAGGGCCCACAAGGTTAAGGGCCTTGCTCAAGGGCCCACAGTGGCAGCTTGGCAGTGCTGGGGTTTGAACTCATGACCTTCTCATCAGTAGTCCAACATCTTAACCACTGAGCTACCACTGCCTTGGGGAAGCTACCTTCTTAAACCAATAGAGACCCATACACCAGAAACAGACAAAATGGCTGATTCGAAGTAATGTTAAAATCAGACAAAAATTGTGTAAATGATGTGAAGTATTTGATGGAAATAACACACAAAAATAATTTTTTGGTTGCTCTGCCTACTGCTCATGAACATTTTTTCATAATTAACAAAGCAAAGCTCCAGATATCTGCGCATGCATTAGTTTTTTTCATTAACATCTTTACCAACAAGACGATTGGCTCTTGTTTATTTGTTTATTTATTTATTATTTATTCTGAGGAGCGGGACTTGTGTAATACAGCCGTTTGCTTGGATGGGCTTGTTGTCGTCTCTCTTTTTCCCCCCATAATTTTCCTCTCGCATGCTTAAGTGAAGCGTAAAACTCAATAGAAATCCATTAAAATCGCACTTTCTGTACTCTGTAAACACAACGTCAACTACACTAGTGTGTGGTGAAAAATGATTAGCTAATTTTCTGTTAATATTATTCTGTTTTATATATTTAAAAAAAAAAAAAAAAAGAATATATAATGCTGGAAAGGAGAATCTGTAAAAGATGTTAACATTTTACTTCCAGTCAGTTTCATTGTTTTAACTAAAAGAACAATACAAATATTCACAATATCTCAGAAAAAGCAGTTTGTAACTTATCACAAAATCAATATTATATCATCATATCCTCCCCAGCCCTATTAGTACCCCACACATTTATTAATAATTTTTAAAAAATGAAAAGAAATGGGAAACTCTTGAATTCACTATTGAATTCGTGAATTGTCCATAGAATATTTGAACCCTGTCCATGTAAAAGTTGATTAAGATGAGTAGATATGTATGTAAATCTCATTCTTTCTGTCTTTCCCTCTGTCTCTCCGTCCTCTCGCTCTTGTCCGTGATGTGGTATGCAGACAGGCTGGAATTTTTTTGGGCCTCCAAATGATAGACCAAACATGTCATCCCTGGCTCGGGTTACAGGAAAAAAGATGGCCGCCTCATGCGTGGGGATGCTGTGTGTGTGTGTGTGTGTGTGTGGACTCTCTGACCTTGCTGCGTGTTACCATGTATCGCTTATGTACTGCTCTGCGGATGAACTTATCAAAGCAGCCAGTTCACTGTGTTCTCTCTCTCTCTCTCACACACACTCTCACACACACACACACACACACACACACACACACACACACACACACACACGGCTCGCAGATCCGCTCTATACTTGGCTCCTCACATTCCACATCTGCTGTTTCCATTTCTCCCTCGTCCTGCACGTGCACACATCGCCCTTCTGTCTTTTTAATGGCTTCCCTGGTTTTCTCTCCTTCCCAGGGACTGCCATTTATCATGGTCATGGAATCGGCCGTGCTGACTAGCATGCTAGCACTGGCCTGAGAAAATGCATCTTTGCCAGGTGTCTGTTGGTTTCAGACCAAAAAAAAAAAAAAAAGTATGCTGGCATATTTTTCCACAGCTCGTGGATCGGAAACTTGACACTGATTCATCGCAGAGGTATTTGCTGGTCATAGTTTGCTTGGAGCGACATGCCGAGTGTTAGCCACCCTCACTAATATTTAACATGCCTGTCTGCCCTCGCGTGATGCCATTGTTTGAACTTCAGTGGACACGGCTAGTGAACTGTCTTTACTTTGTGTCTAAACCACAGATAGAGCTATAAATACACACTCTCAAGACATTTTTTTTCTTCTCTCCATCTGGTGTAAGGTGCACGGTATGGACAGAACATGTATTTCGGTCCATGTTGTGAATAGACCTGGTGAAGCCGTAATGTTCATGGTTAAAGATGGAGGTGTGTTGTTTAGATGAAAAGGATTTGTGTTGAACTCTATTCTCAGCATCTGAGAGCAACTGCAATAAAACGTTTGAGGATTGATCAGGGGCTTACATTGTGGTCTTGTGGGATATACCAACATGGTCAATATCACACTAATCATTAACAAACAAAACATTATAAAAGTTCACGCTGTGGATGCATGTTACCTCAAATCCATCTACTGCTCTCCTCATATCAGCGGGAGGAACCCGGCCCCTGGTGACGGCAGTGCATGTAATCTGGCACGGATCTCGGAAAGGAAGAGGAAATCCTAAGATTTACGGTGCTTTCTGTTTTATTTGTAACCCCGGTTGCTGAGGCAGCACACGGAGCGCGTCTCAATATCGCGCCAGGGAGATTTTAGCCCTGGTTTGAACTCGGTGTCCAGACGGGGTGAGATGGTGGACAGAGATAGCGGTCAGGATCGCGCCCAACACTAAAACAGCAACGCCAAACAGTGCTGTCCAACTCGAAACAGCTATACTTTGTCATAAACCACATGGATGTTGCTTGTTTACTTACTTGGACTGCGCCTGAACCAAATGGATACCGGCTGTTTGAGGAAAGCAGGACATCTCCAACTGTGCGTCAGTCCTGAGCTTCATGATCTTTTGGCCTTATTTGTAATTGTCTGGTAGCGGTAAATCAGTGTTTCTTCATTTGTCAGAACCAATGCATTTCAAAATCCGATCTAAACCACCAAATCCAGTGGACGAGGGTCTTCAAGAGCATTTAAATGAATAACAAATATCATTACATCATTGTGTCATTTCACACAATCGCTGGTGTCGCTTGCTTCTTGTCCAAAGAATGTTTGAGAAACGCTTTTTCCTTCTATAAAATGAGTGTGTATATATAATCACGTGTAAATGAACATGACGGCAATGATTGCATTATGTCCTGTGGGAAAAGATGTTTTTCTTCAGTATAAAGACATTGCAGGAAGCACTCACTCTTTTCGTCTTACGCAGAAACCAAAACAACTTCCAAGTTTAAAACAATCAAATACAAACAACATTAAAAAAAAAAAGTGATGCTTCTGACGGTTTTAGGTAGAAGTTCCTAGCACAGGTGCAGTTTATACACATGTTTTGGTCATGTGATCTACTGATCAAGCGTGACCATACCCCCTGCAATAAGCACTTATAATAAGGTCAAATATTGTATTAAGATGAGGGGTGTGTGTAGTACATATGGCATTTTTAGTGAAATAAGAATGCGTACACTTTGAAGACACGCCCATCTCTAGAATTTGTACAGATGTTGCTTATTACATGCGAATTGATCATAATTATGACATGCGTCCTCCTATAATGTTACTTAACACACACATGTCCAGAAATCTCAAACAAGAATTAGGGGATATGGCCTTTGTTTTCTTTTGGTTTTTGTTTTATATACAAGGATGTACAAAGACACATATACAGCGTCTCTTTAGTAATTTTCATAATCAGTATTTCCTTTGATTTTCACCACTAGCCTGTGTGTTTTTAAATGGCTTATTGAGACGGTGAAACCGTGACATATTTAGACTAGGTTCGTTATTGTTGTCATAGAGCAGTAGCTCCAAGTCCCACGTAGTTCAGTGTTTGATTCAGTTAAGAGGCTTTGTCTGATCTTCTGCATGGTTGGACATCGCCTCCTTCATGTTTATGTCTCATAGCACTTCAGCTGATCCTTCGTTCCACCGCGCTGTAGGTCTCCTGCTCTGTTAATCTTTAACACTCCAGCTGCGCGCTCTTGTCCGTATGTGCCCTCATCCGTGGGATTAAAGCTTTGAGAGTCCATCTGACATTTACTTCTCCTCCTCCCGCTCAGCTAATTATCCTCTTCACGTTGTCTCTTATTAAAACAAATATATTAATTAGCATGTTTTCGAAGCCATGTGTTAAATGGCCACTACAGTAAGTAGTGATATGTGTATGTGTGTGTGTGTGTGTGTGTGTGTATCGCCAGCCAGACTAATACATTATAATACTTTATTTTTTCTGTTGAAGAAAGATGACCGCCAGCGTGAGCCTCGGTTTAATGATGCATGAGCTCTGAGCTCTAATGTGTGGACATTACGGGTATTTATTGAATCATTAAAGGGAGAAATGCAGTAGCTTGTGATGAACGTGGCTCACTCGCAGTGTATTCAGAGGGTTTTTTTTTTTTTTTTTTTTTTTTTAAGCTGTGGTGCATGCAGCTGGCTGTGCAAGGGGCAAAGCAAACTGACAGAGAATGTTCCGGCTCTCTCTGATTAACAGAGAACAGAAAGAGTCTCGTGCTGATACTGTGGCACTCGTTTCATTTCCAACTGTTGAGGAATTTTAGAGACAACATCAAAAATTCGTCTAATTTCTGCATCGTCCTTCTTGCACTTAGAGTTGCTTTAGGATTCAGCAACAAAAAAGCAGAGCTCTGATGCAGATCCAGTGAGGAACCAGTTCATACATTTTTAAAATTGTTTCTGCTTTAGAGGTCACTTTCCGAACAGAAACTTCAGTTAAAGGATGTAGAGAATGTAGTGTACCTTTAAAATTAAATTAAGGAACATGACTGGACTTTAATGACCACTTTTTACACAGTAGATCTTTTTTCCCTGAGGCTGGTGAAAATAAATATCTATAGTGTGAAGGTTTTTGTAACATTTTGTGTGAAATCAGATTTTCTGCTGTATAAACGTTGGTGTATAAATAAAGAGATATGATTAAAAGGTAATCCATCTGTGGTAAAGACCTATTGTAGCTAGTTTTGTAGCAAGACACTGACTCTTACATAGCTCTGAAACTGGAGACTCCTTCCATAAGTGGATGGATTCCATTATGTTTTCAGATTCTTGTTAGCGCAGTATCTCAAGATCAAATGGTTGAAGGTTTGTAGGATTTATAGGGAATTACTATTGTACCAGCAGATAAACTGATTAGAGTTTGTAATTGATTCAAACAGGGTCAAGGTCACAGTAAAGTCAAATGTCTGAAATAGTTTGTCTTCAATAGTTTCCTTCATATTTGAAGTATTAAGTTGTTGTTTTTTTTTCTGTCAGTGATAACTAATAAATAATTTTAAGGCTATTTTTTTTGCCAAACGTACAAAAAGGACTAGACTTGGTGACAGATGCATCACTGCTGTTCTGCGTCTTTGAACAATTAGATTATCAAATTTTTAACAATTAGATTATCTGCATCATCTGCCATACAAGTCCCTGTGTATGAGTTGTTATTATAAAAGCGATAATGCATCAGAATGAGCGGATTAATATAAATCTTTGATCTACTGCTGCATTACTGTCAGAGCTGCTGTTCTTGAATTGATTAATCAACACCTCCGGACCAGTCAGATTTGAGAATTCAACAGCAATGTGGTGTAATGATCAATAATGAAGCACTAGAATAATATTAAAGGCGGTCGCTTTCGCTCAGGTTCGACGTTGTTATTGGTGGTGTCGTTTTGTGGTTTCGTTTCTGAAGTGGACGAGTGCTTTATCACTTTGAAATACACTGCAATATATTTATATTATTGTGAGCCCTTTGAAATAGATCCGAGCCCCCCGAATTTCACTCAGAATGAGGACACCTTGGTAAGCAGCGTTTTTGGGTTGTGTTTCGTGTGTCCTTCCCATAACTCTGTTCACGTTAGGAAACGCAATTCTCCAACTGAAGAGCAATGTTTAACAGCTTAGTGTTTTTCTAATACAACATCTCGGTATCATAACCCATGTCGTGATATGAAAATGTGAAAAGTTTTATTTTTTGTCATGCTGCTTTAAAACGGAAGTCCTGGTGGCACCTTTTTTTGCCCTTCAGCTACTGTAGTTATCTAGCATGACTCATTCTCTCCACTGGCCTTGCGTCCGCATACACACACACACACACACATACACACACACACACACACATACACACACACACACACACCCCTAGCAGGCGGCACAATTATTGTCTGACTTTGTGAGTTTCTTGCATTAGGGAGTCTATATGGTGATGCCCAGTGGCCTCAAGAACACATCTGTGGAGACAGCAAGAGACGCATGTGAGAGATGTGTCCTATATGAACACATCCCTCTGTGTAGCCTCTGGATTACACAGAACTGATTTATTGGTATTTTTGTAGTTCGGTAATCATTAACAAAAAGGTAAATGATTAGCAGTGTGTCAGCATGCAAGCTAGAAAGGCCTCTTGGTGGTCATTGTTTATACTGATATGAATTAGCAATGTCCAGTTGTCCTCCTTGGTAAATCTCTGGACTCTTACACTGCGTTTTGTTTTTTTCTTCATGTATTTATTTTGCTTATACCTTTGGTTGAGGTTTGAAGATTTGGTCAGCATTTTCTTTTCCAGTTGTTTTAATCAGTTTGGATGATATGGTCAATGTGGTGATTGGTTAGCATTGATATTTTGGTCAGTGTTGGTGGTTTGGGTTTGAGTTGGTTTGTTTCATGGTTTTGGGCCAGAATTGCCAGTTATGGTCAGCATTGGAGGTCTAGGTCACATGTGGTTTGTTAACATCTTTGGTTTGGATCATCATGATGATGATAGTTTGGGTCATCGTTGGCGGTTTGGGATGGAGTTTGGCTTGTTTATTCTTAGATTGGGCCAGCATTGCTTTTTTGGGTCAGCGTTGCTTTTTTTGGTCAGTGTTGCTGGTTTGGGTCAGTGTAGGTGGTTTGGGCCAGCATTGCTGCTTTGGGTCTGTGTTGCTGCTTTGGGTCAGTGTAGGTGGTTTGGGCCAGCATTGCTGGTTTGGGTCGGCGGTGGTGGTTTGGATTGGCATTGATAGTTTGGGTTGGCACTGGAAGTGTCATTTTGGTAAATTTAGGTGTTTATTGTTTTATTTTGGGTTTTTTTGCATTCATTGTTTTGCTATTTTGATCAGTGTTGCTATGCCAGTTTTGTTTTTTTGGTTATCACTAGCATTGACTGTTGGTGTTTAGATTAGCTTTCAGTCTTAAATATAGGTGTGTTAGAATGCAGTAATCCCTTTGCTGATCTGTGTGTGTAGTGTGTTGCTGAAGAGGCTAGCATAGAGGCTAGTGCTGTGTGTTGAATATGAAACAGCTCTGTATCTGCAGTGCAGCCATTACACTTGCTGCAGGGTCAAACTCGCACACACAGCACTTTTTTTCCTGACTGCCTGCATCCTTCCCCCGTATTCAGCACCCACAATTGCTTCCTGAATCGATGTATTCTTTCTTTCTTTTGACCTTTAAACATGTATTTTATGGTTTCATTTTTTTCACTGTTGGGAAAATGGACTTAGCCATAGTTATCCCTGTAGCCTGGTTTTAGTCTGTGCTTTGTTCAGCATGATTGAAAATAGCACAAAAACACAGAAAATACAAGTCAGTTTTAAACTTTCTCTGTTTGTATGTATAATGAGATAATCACTCATTCAGGCTCATAAGACTTGAAAGCACACTTTTGGCTTATGGCGAGCTCTTTAATACTGAAGTGATTGATTACATGGATTATGTTTGTTTTTAAACTTGTCCATATATGGCTTTACTGTAGATTTAGAAGTTTTAAACCATCATTTTAAACCATTTATAGCTCCGAATTCTCTTAGTCTTTGTTGCCATCACAGTTCTCATGGCTAATCTTTAAGCTCCTGCAGCTTTTTTGAGCTCTGTGATATATGATTATAGTTTATTTGACATAGGCTTGTATGTAATAATTCTATTGCACTGGAAAAATAGACCATTTTATCTAAAAATTCAGCAGAACTATCAGAACAGCAGAAATGATCATTACAATAAATTTGCTAACCCATGAGCTAATTTCAAACTAGTTTTCCAATTAATTCTTAAGGTGAAACTCAGAAACAGAATAAAATAGTGGAAAGAAAGAAGATTGCAGAATATGAAATGGACTTGAAGACATGTAATAAAATAGTTTACTCATGTTGCATCCAGTTATCATGCTAATTTTCCCTGCAGGACAAATGACACAAAATAAATCAACATTGTGTCTAAATCAGGCCATATGTCCGATAAGGGCCTTTGTCTACGATGGAAAAAAAGTCAACCTGAAATCTTACAGCTGTGCAGAATTAGCTTACTGAATTGAACTGACCGGAAACAAAGCACAGGAAGTGTGTTTGAAGTCTCGAACACAGATCAATGATGGTAGATCGTCTGTATAAGATCGGTGTGACTTAAATGAAGATACAGTGCTCAGAGCACAGCTTAGAAGACGATACCAGGATGAAGAAATCATGGATGAAGGTGAACAGGAATCTGCAGAGTCTTCCTGATGACCTGTGAGAGACAGAAAAGAGAAAAAAAAATCAATGTGCATGGTGCCGCACCCTGAAATATCATTACTTATGCACTTACACATGAGGTTTGTCATTTGAAAGGTGGGGCGGGAGGTTGGTTGGTATGGGACTGCTTCCCTGAAATATACATAACAAATTTATATATATATATATATATATATATATATATATATATAAATATGGTGTCAAAATATATATATATATATATATATATATCACAAGCCTAGTATTGAGAATTTGCCTCATAAATCTATATTTGATCAGAAACTACAGTGAGCTTTTTTGCTGATGCAAAATGTGCAATTTGCCAAAAGCTTCATTTTAAGTTAACAATAAATTAGCTTGAACTTGTTTCAAGATTAATTCTAGCGAAGCTAATCTTGCACATATATAGGTACTGTCTTTATTTCAAGTTTTAATGCGCACCGATTCTTCATAGATGGTTCTTTAGATGTTGCAAGCTCTTAAATGAGCGACACATCATTTATAGGTACTTTAGTCTCAGTCTAAACAACCTATAAAACATGCATGCACACACACACACACACGCACACACACACGTGTCCCCAACTGCAAGGTTGATGTATGAATCATGTTTTTAGCAGCTGCTGTGAGTTAAGTAGCCTAAACGCTAACACAGGTGACTCACCTCACCTTTGAGATATTTGTTTATTCTTTCATTACCTTTTATCAGAGTTGTCTTTTTTTCTTGAATTAATTTGACCTGGCCATGTTGTTTTTGTAAATGCCCTTTATTAATAAACTGGACTCGACACGGCTCCACTCAGCTCGACAGGAACCCATGACTCGGTTGCTGTCTGAACATCCTGATTGGCTACAATGTCGTGTTTGTTCCCTGTTTGCGGATATCTAATCAGTTTGTTTTTTTTTTTAGCTGAAGTCTGATTGACCCTCATTTGCCTGAGTGAAGCGGATAACATTGATGTTAGACCTTTGCCCGAGGCTTGGAGTGCAGGAAGGAGGAAAACATGACACATAGATCATGACACATTTTCACTAACAAATACGTTAATAAGCAGGAAGAAGTATCTCATCTTGGTTTATCAGTTTAAGGAAGATCAAATTTGCTCTTTATCATGCTTTAATTGGCTGATAGACAAACAGTTGAGTGTTTGTCATGTGTGCAGAAATTAGCCCATTTCAAATGAAAATGCTGAGTAGTATTTACTCTGCATTTATTTTATCTGAAGTGAATTCGAAGCGAGGCGTGTAGATTTTTGCAGGTCCTCTTAAAATATTTATGAAATATTTTGACTGAACAGCGAAGTATGCCTTAAAATGTATTGGAACTATCCTATCATTTCTTCATCCTTTTATTCAGTTCAGAGCTACTCTATATTAAGGCGTGCCATAATATTTGATGAATTAATTTGCAATAAAAAAGACAGTCTGTTTCCTCTTTTCTTACATTGTAACTAATATAGAAGTCCAATCTCATTTGAAATTTGTGAATTGACTTTTTGAAATTCATGTTTAATACAAGTAAACAAGCTAACTGTTAAACTAGCATTATAATAAATGTGATAAAGGTTATACTAGCATTGCAGTAAACAGATTAATTCACAAACTAGTGTTATATACCAGTAAACAGGCCAACTCACAAATTAGCATTATCCATCCATCCATTTTTTTTTTTTTTTTTTTTTTTTAAAGAGATGCACCGATTGCATTTTTATTGGCTGATTCCGATTTCCGATTTTTTTGTAAGTGTGATCTGCCGATACCGATTTTTGCCGACTCCGATTTTTTTCCTAAGAGCTATAATTGACAGCGTATACAAACAAAAATCTACTTTTCTTCAATGTGTACGTTTATGTTCATAATAAAAGAATTATTAAACATTACAATTTCCCCCAAACTGCACTAAGTTACAGGATCTTCTCTCAAACAACTCTCCAAATAAAGTGCTCTGTGACTGGAAAGAGGTAGAAATAACAATTAACTGAAAATGAGTTGCTTTATATAACAAAACAGATATCATTTTCCACTATGTTTATAAATTGACCTTTTTCTCTTTTTTACTCGTCTCACAAAAGTCCAAAGATTACAAACCTATGAACAAAACTGAAGTGTACAATACTCTTCCAAATATTAATAGGTGCAGTGGCTAATAATTAAATAACAAGTGTAACAGGTAGAATTAGTTACTGCTCCTTTAAGGCGGAACGCTCTCTCTTACTCCCTCACTGATGAGTGGGCAGTCTGTAGACGGAGCGCGAGCTATGATCATCGCATGTATGCATGTAAAGCCTGGTTATATTTCTGTTGCTCTTTGCCCTGTTTTATTTATGTTCAGTAACGCAGCTGTTAGTGGAGTGTTTTACAAACTGCCCCATGTGTGTGGGGGATCGACAATGCTGATAATAATCCACTGTGAAATATCAGATACGTGAGTTTTGCTTACACCTGGCTACAACCATTCAGGCTATCCGGCCTCTCTGTGTAAAGCGTTACACAAGGCACCTTTTCTTTGTTGCCAGCATATGTATACTTGAGCATTAATGGCAAGTTTTTCTTCATCAACAGAAGCATCTCTGCCTTGTCACCTGATAATCGGTTCCTCCTTTCATCTATCACATGTCCAGCCAAGCTAAACAAGCGATCACTTTCAACACTTGTACACGGAGCAGAGAGGTATAGGCTCGGGCAAGTGGAGCAAGCGCAGGGAAACGATCTTTGTTGATCCTCCAGTAGGTCAATGGGTTTTCGCGTTATGCGGCTGTGAGCGTGGCTGTGACGTTATTGCCTGTGCCGCTGACAACAACACGGACCGGCTCGGAATCGGAAAGACGTGAGACTGACCGGCCGGTCACCGGTCCGGCCCGAACATGCGGAAAATCGTCTGATTCCGGTCTCTGGCCGGTCAATCGGTGCATCTCTAATTTTTTTTGTACTGCTTATCCTACACAGGGTCGCGAGGGGCCTGGAGCCTATCCCAGGGGACTTTGGGCACAAGGCGGGGGACACCCTTGATGGGGTGCCAACCCATCGCAGGGCACAATCGCACACACACCCACACACTAACACACCCATTACGGACAGTTTGGAAATGCCAATCAGCCTACATTGCATGGCTTTGGACTTGGGGAGGAATCCGGAGTATCCAAAGGAAACCCCTGAAGCACAGGGAGAATATGCAAACTCCGCGCACACAGGGGGGAGGTGGGAATTGAACCCCCAACCCTGGAGGTTCGAGGTAAACATGCAAACGTTTCACATTGTATCACTCCGCATATGTACGAATAAACAGGCTCACTGTTAAACTAGCAGTGTAGTAAACAGGCTAAACTCATGAAATAGGATTACAGTAAAGAAGTTAACTCACAAAGTAGCATTAGAGTAAATGGATAACACAAACTGTTAGGATAGAACACATGCCAAATCATAAAATAATGTTACATATAGTAAAATGTCTATCTCATTAATTAGCTTTCATTAATATAGCCCAGTAAACAGGTTAACTGATAAACTGGCATTTTTCTAAATAAGGTAACTTAAAATATTTTCATTCATTAATCTACAGGAAACAGGCTAACTCACAAACTAGCATTACAGCAATTTATTGTTGCTTTAATGAAGAACTAATTACTAGTTCTTTTGCTAACAGTGTAAAATTTGTTGGTGAGTAACTCAGTCCCTACATGAGCACTTACCCACGATGCACTATGACTAAACAGGCCCAAGCTGGAACCATGTGAAAATTCATTACAGAAACAGTTCAGTAAAGTACACGATATGTCTGCTTTAACGACACACATTTCAGTCATTCTGTATGAAGAATGCTGTTTGGAAAATCATTGATCATTTATGGGTGAATTGTAGATGATCGGGGATTAAACGAACTGTTTGAAGTCTTCGTGTTTAAAGTGGATAATGAAACACTCTTGGTGTTCCAAAAAAAAAAAAAAAAAAAGACTACGAGATTAACGGAAGCAGGAACCTGTTGTTTTGAGAAAGAGTCTGTTACAGTACTGGTGAATCAACTCACCACCGTTTCCACTACAAACAAATTGCAGGTGATTGTTCATACACAAAGCACGAGGGGGGAAGGGGAGGAGTCGAGTTCCCATGATTGCTTTGTTTCTATTCGCTTTTTTCATCTGTATATTCAGACCGTGCTGGATTTGTCCCTCAGGGTGACATCTGGAATAAAATTTCTTTATTTCTTATGAAACTGATGAGGAAATGACTTTTTAAGCAGATTGGTATTCTTATAAACACAGTGATAAAAGCATGAATATATGTATAAAATGTACTAAACAGGCTAACCCACAAACTATTGTATTACAAACTATTATAGTAAATATACTAACTTACACATTAGCATGGTAGTAAACATGGTAAAACACAAATTATATTGTAGGAACTAGCCTAACTCTAATTAGTTTTATCGTTAGCAGACTAACAAACTGGCGATATAGACGATTATCATAAGATAATCTTACATATAGTGAAACTGCTAACCCATTAAATAACAGAAACCAGAGTAAACAGACAAACTAATAACTTAGCTTTATACTAAACAGGCTAACTCAAAAACTAGCATTATAGTAAACACGCTAACTCAAAAACTAGCATTATTATTAAATAGACTACCACATGAACTAGCAAGATTCCATGACCTATGACATTCCTCGACGACAGGAAATCCTGGCATTTTACTTAGCGGTGTAATTGGTGTATTTTTTAGCTTTACTGAATCTTTTCTTAGTAATTTTTCCCACACACCTGAGGGAAATGTTGATGTTCTTTATGTTTTTGTGTCATTTGTTCACTCACTGTGTCTACTTTATAAACTATAAATTATTATTTAATGCTTAAGTCCTAGCTATATTTTTAAATATAGTTTGTTAGCCTTTACTAGACCAGATTATACGACTTTAGCTAGCATAAATCCCAATGAGGAGTTAATAAAGGTTATTAGAAGGCAGTTATAACAGTTTTGAATTAAAGTTACTGTAAATGCGTGTTACACACAAAGAGAGGAAATGAAAGTGTGTGTGTGTGTGTGTGTGTGTGTGTGTGAGAGAGAGAGAGAGAGACACTCCCACAACCTGCCCAAGCAGGCCTATTCCTGTGTTGTGCATTCTCAAGCCACACACACACACACACACACACACACACACACACACACACACACACACATACATATATATATATTATCCTCCCTATTTATTACACACATATGCAGTAGGTGTCAGTAAAGGATGCATGCGTGAATGTGTGTGTGTCTGGTGGTGGGGGGTGGGGGGGTTAGTAGTTGTCAATCAGTTTGTCTCAGGTGGTGACCGGTTGTTCCATGCTTTGCCTTAAATGCTGAGGACATGTCGTAATTTTTATAGAGACATTACAGCTTCGTGTTCTGTCACACTGTGTGACTGTGTGAAATATACCGGTTTCACTGTCCCTCTTTCTCGTGTCACGTCAGCAGTTTTTGTAAATAAATCTGGCCATCACTAAGGACAGAACAGGCTTATAAGGTTCAATAGCAAACAAGACTTGTGTGATCTTCTCACTTCTTTTGGTTTTTGGGCGCTTTATATCCAGTACATTGTATTGGAGGCCACTTCATGACAGTCATAACACATAATTAGCTGTGCTCCTGCTGTGGTGAAATATTGCACAGATTTCTTCATTGTGCTCTTATATTGTATTATATAATCCTGTATAGCAATGCGAGTTACATACTGAGGGACATTTTATACAAAATTCTGAACAGTTAGCGAGCAACAGGAAAGTGTCAGTAGTAATTAATTAATTAATAATCCAAATCCGGTACTATCCTTTATCCGGGTTTAGTCCCTGTATTATGCATTCAAAATACACTGTGGGACATCGTTTGCATTTTTTACATAGCTTTTTTTGGATGGAGGAAAATGAGAGTATCAGTAAAGTCTCTGGTTTCAGCAAAAAAGGCTTAATTTTATTTCCTCCCTTTTCGTTCTGGATAGAGTTGTAAATGTATTTAACACTGCTTCTTTCGCTACTTTGAATGAACAAATTTCATTGGCAAGCTTGTTTGACTACTTCCTCTCATTCTCTTTGCTAATTTACCTTTAGTCAAATGACTGTTCTGTCCCAGTTCTCCAGTGTTTAATTAAATTTCTAAGACCTGTAATGTCCCCTGTCCACCTGTCAGTTCCATGAGTTTTGTAATGTTTAAAATACTCCAAAAATAAGTGGTCTTTTTTTTAAAACAAAAATGAGAGACTATTTCTTAAGATATTAAAGAAATTTATGTGTCTTTTAGGTCTCAGAAGAATGTGATTTTATATATGCATATATACCCAATAAAAATATATATTTAATTTCTTCCCTTATAATTTATTTGTTTGTTTGTTTGTTTTAACATTATTACTATCTATACTTTGACCAGTATGTACTGGAACACAACAACAATGTCATCACTGTACATTTTTAGAGACGATACATTTATAGATATGGTATATTTGCTAATAATCTGCCAGCAAAAAAAAGAAGAAGAAAGAAACCTGAAAACTAAAGAATTTAAAAATGAAAACTGAGAGAATTTTTTTCAATTACAACAGCTGCATCAAATCAGAATTTGTAAATGTAATTTTTTAATGGGGGGAGAAAAGAAAGAAAGTAAAAGTAACATTTTACAATTTTATTAATTTTATTATCTCAGTAGCTGTGCCCATTGATAGTTGCATGTCAATGGGTTGGTCATTGTTCTTTAAAAAAAATCGTATCTTATATAATATAAATATTGTTGAGCACTGTTACTCAAATATGTTTGTTGTTGGGCTTGACCACGTGTTATTTTGATTTCTGTACAGTCCCTATCGATAGGATTGAAACGGCAAGGCCAATTCTTGCGGGGTTCATACAATATATGTTCTTTTAGTTGTTTAACACGTCTAGATGTAAATATCAGGAAATGAAATGCTCCCAAATGAATTAGCCGAGCGCGCGCGCGCATGTGTATATGTGTGTGGGCTTCTAGTGTAGTGACTTGCCTCTGGGATCAAGCCGTGTTTATTGTTCACACAGTTAAAGGGCCGGGTTATGTTCCTGAGCCGGAAGCGCACTTCCCTTGCACACTACATCCGTGTGATGGAGACGGTGTAAACACAGCCGCTTTAAACAAGCGCGAAACACACAAACATGGAGCGTGAATAGAAGTGTGCGGCCTGACTGTGGAGATACGTGTCACACTGATTGGTAGGGGGTAGTGTGGGGGTGTGAGAGCGTGTTTGTGGTCGGGGTGGGGTGGGGGGTTTGCAGTGGGGGTGTAACGCTGTAAGGTGCATCAGTACTGCTATAGCCCTGTGTTATGGCTTTGTCTCTACTCGGGCGTTTGTTCCTGTTGCTTGCAGAGGTGTGTGTGTGTGTGTGTGTGTGTGTGTGTCAATGTGTGTCAGTGTGTGTGTGTGTGTCAATGTGTGTCAGTGTGTGAGGGGTTAATGAGGGGCGGACCTCTCTCAGCACTGGAAGAGGCCATTGAATGGCTGCCTTCCACAGACAGCAAATACATTGGTTAAGGGTGTGGGCGGATCTCGGGCTGCGCCAAAACTCCGGAGTGGAATTTTCCAGAATATTGTGTGTGTGTGTGTGTGTGTGTGTGTGTGTGTGTGTGTGTGTGTGTGTGTGTGTGGCATGAGCTCTGCTGTGTGAAATGGGGCGACAGAGAGCAAGTGAAATGTTTGGTCACTGCATTTACAGGATTTGTTTAGACGTTTAAGCGAGAAAGGTGATTTGTTTTCATTTATTTTTCTTCTATTGAGACAGGAAGTGGATCATTTCAGAACAGGATAAATGGTTGAACAACAATAAAAGTACAAGAGAGTTCAAATAAATGCAGACAAAGCTCAAATACCTTTTTACCTTTCAGACCTACAAAAATAAGGCGGAAGATTAAAAAGTGAAAAACAAAAAAGATGGAGAAGGAAAAAAGAAGGAAAGTCACTTTAAAAAAAAAACAAACAAAAAACCCCCACACATTTAACCAGCATCATGTCATCGAAATAGTCGCATGATCTCCTTTATAATCTGTGAAATCTCAAGAGGTTTGACAAACTGTGAACTTTTGGTCACATGCAGCATAAACATTAATCGTGTGCCAATCATATTTAGTGCTATTTTATGCAACAGTTAGTTCTGGGCCACTAATCTGATTGGTCGAGCAGCGTTCCAAATGTGCTTATGTTTAGTATAACCGCACCAGGACATTTCACTGTGTGTATCACCCTGCTGGTCTGTGTTCGCCACATAAAATTCCACTTCCTAGTTCAAAACGGTTACTACAGTAGTGTTAGTGACATCATCAGCAGACAATGCAAACAAAACATTGTTCATGAATAGAACCTTTGACTTAAAATATGAAAGCTCATCAGATGAATTGTCTGATTATTAGCTACAGCACTGCGGCTTTGTGCCTACGCTGAATCACAGCCGTGCCAGTGTTCAGTATAACCACACTCTTGCTTGTGCGATATTGCTTAAATATTAATACATGATGTAATTGAATGTAATAATTAAATAATGTATATTATATTTGGGACATACTTGTATTGGGACATACTTATATTTTGAGACTGAAATATTATATTCATCAAAATATAATTATTAAACTATACTACTGTGCAAAAGTTTTAGGCACCCTATTTTTTTCGTACAAACTTTGTTATAGATTTTTTATTTTATGACGTCTAGATTATCAAGTCAGTACAAAAAACATTTTAGATTCCCAAACATTAGTTTTCTAGCACAAAATTAAATGTTACAGAAAAATGTTTGTATGTCATTAAAGAAAGCAGCATATTACGTAAGAGACACTTTTCAGACAAGAAACACAATGAAGGCTGCTGGGTTTTGCTGCAAAAATAAGAAGCGAGTGCGAAAGTCAAAGTCTCCAGAAGAACTGTGTCTGGTTCTGCAAGATGCTCAATAAAACTTACCAGCTCATTTCCTTATAAAACTGCACTAATTGTAATTTTTTTGGCACACCAAATATTGACTTTGTTTCATTTACTACTGTTTACTGCTCTTTACAGTTTTTATTTTTTAAATTAATTTTCAATAACAGCTCTGACAGTAGTGCTGCTGCAAATCACAGATGCATTCTAATACGTTAGCGTTTCTATAGTAACAGCTCATTCACAGGGACTTGTACCCTCGACATAATTTATGTTACAGATGTTTCACAACATTATTGAAAATACAACAATGACCTCATAATTTTGTCAGATTTAACGTAAGTGATTTAACGTAGTTCATTGATAGTAGTTCATTGAAAGAACTAAGCTGCAGTTCTACCCTTTTTATGTTTTAATATTGTAATAAATCCCAAGAAATGACTGAACAACAATTCTATCTTTTTTTGTTCAATCAGAAAAAAGATTGACACAGTTTAATCTTTATCAGTTTTTTATATTGTAATAAATCCCAGAAAACAAACAAGCCAGTTTTTTTTTTTTTTTTTTTTTTAAATGTGTAGTAAATCCAAGGAAACGAATCACATTTTTAAAATTTAGATTTACAACTCAATAGGAAAAAATATATGTAAATGACCAAGTCCTGTGAAGGGTTAAGTCTTTTTCCCCCCCATGTTCATTTTTTGACCCCTCCTCCCCTCAAGTCTTCTGCTGTCCAGTTGTCCAATCAGGATAAACTTCACCCATCTTGAACTCCTTCACCTCTGTCCCACTTTTCAGACAGGCGGAGCTCCAGGCTGCTAAAAAACCAAAGGGGGTTTGTGTTGTTTTGTTCCAATAGGGCCCCCTAGTGTCACATGACTCAGAGTTCTTACAGGACACTAATGAAGTCCGGCAGATTTAACGCTGATGTCACACTGCAGACAAAAACACTCAGTCCAAAGGCTGAAAAATACCCCCCCCCCCCCCCACCTCTCTCTCTCTCTCTCTCTCTCTCTCTCTCTCTATCATTTTTGGAAATCTTTCAAAAACAATGGAATCACAGTCCTTCCATATTTTTTTTACAGTGTATTTTAATATTGTATTAACTCCAAGGAAAAGACTGAATAACAGTTCTGCAATCATTCATTCGTTTTTTTTTTTTGTTTTGTTTTGTTGTTGTTTTTTTTGTTTTGTTTTGTTTTGTTTTGTTTGTTTTTTTTACATTTTTTATGATTGTTTTATGGTTTAAATGTTGTAATCTCATGAAACAAGCACACAGGAAACAACTGGGCCACTTTCCTAACCTTTTTTTGGTAATTTTTGAAATCTTAATATTGCAGTAAATCCCAGGTAAAGACACAAGAACACTTAAAAATATATATTTTTTCATTTTAGCATTAAACTCTGTTGAATTGGAACTAAAGGCAGGAATTAATTGAAGCTGTGAGTAGTAATAATAATATTAATGAGGTTTTTTTTTCTCTGTCCTCAGTTTGTCCTGCTGCATGTAAACATCACGCCTGCACCTCGTCCAATCAGTGCTGCCATGACCAGTGTCTGGGCGGGTGCTCGGAGGTGGGCAGTGCCAGGGCGTGTGTAGCGTGTCGTCACTTCCTGCATGGAGACACGTGCGTGGAACAGTGTCCTCCCGGTTACTTCACCTTTAAAGGGTGGCGCTGCGTCTCCTTCCAGTTCTGTCAGGAACTTCACAACCACTGCAAACAGACGAAGAGCAAAGACTGTCACCAGTACGTCATCCACGATGGAGCATGTATCCCAGAATGCCCTTCAGGATACACCATTATGGACTCCACGTGAGTAACACTTTTAATTGCACAGGCTATAAATCAGTTCTGAACCACATGAAAACTCTCCTCAATGAGAACTACACAGTTACTGTACAAGTTCCTGAACCTTACAACAAGCAAAACTGTCACTGAGAATAAAAAGCTGAATTATAGTTCTGTCTTCAGATGTTTCAAAACCCTTTTTTCTTTCTTTCTTCTGCTTTTTTCTTTCTTTCATCCTTTGACTGTTTTGCTCATTTTTCGAATCTTTTGCTCGTTTTCTTTCTTTTGTACTTTCACTCTTCTTTTTCTCTTTAACTCTTTCTGTCTTTCTTTTATTCGTTTGTTTGATAATTTGTCTTGTTTCATGTACTCTTTCTCTGTTTTTCATTAATTTGCTCTTTTTCATTTGTTCATTCTTTGTCATTCATTATTTTGCTATTTCTTTACTTTTTATTGACTTATTCTTTCACTTGTTCTTTCGTTATTTCATTTGTTCTTTGGCTCATTCACTCTTTTTCTATATTTTTCATTCTTTCTGGATTTATTTTGTTCTTTTGCTATTTTGGTCTCCCACTCTTTGTTTTACCTTTTCACTCTTTCATTTGTTCGTTCAGTTGATTGATCATTCTTTTATTAATTCTTTCTGTCTTTCATTCTTTCACTTTTTTGGTCTTTCTTTGGCTCTTTTGCTCTTTCTTTATTGCAGTCATTCCTCTTTCTTTCTTTGTTTCTCTCATGCAGTCTGTAGATTGTAGTAGCTTGATTGGATTTCTCTCTTCCAAGTACTCGGAAATTGGTAATTTGGTTGTTTTTCTGCTGCAGCCACCTTCGCCTGGCAGGCATTCACTAATAAGCCCTCACTACACATACACACGTGCGCACACAGTCAGTCTCTCTCTCTCTCTCTCTCTCTCACTCTCTTCCCTGCTGTTGTTTTCCACAAGTAGACATGATGCACTTTTTTTTTTTTTGTTTCATTTGTTACTTTCTTTGACTCCTTTTTTAAACCTGACACTTTACCATATTTACTCCATATTTAAGGGTTTTCATTTTTTTATTTTGGCAAATGTATTCATCTAATTTTGGCATTAGCAGAACATTTTTTTTTATTATTTTACAGTAGCAGAATATTCTTAAGTGATTTATTCATTTTATTCCCCAGTGATTTGGCAACGATTATAACTTTGAGTTTATTAAAGAATGACGTCATACTTTTAATCCTTTATAATGACGTTTATTGTTATGGAAGGACTGTGAAATAAGTTAGTTCCTGTTCTCACTCACGTTCTATAGCCGTGGCCAAAAGTTTTGAGAATGACACAAATATTAATTTTCACAAAGTCTACTGCTTCAGTGTTTTTAGATCTTTTTGTCAGATGTTACTAACTGTTACTGAAGTATAATCACAAGCATTTCATAAGTGTCAATGGCTTTTATTGACAATTACATGAAGTTTATTCAAAGAGTCAATATTTGTAGTGTTGACCCTTCTTTTTCAAGACCTCTGCAATTCGCTCTGGCATGCTGTCAATCAACTTCTGGGCCACATCCTGACTGATGGCAGCCCATTCTTGCATAATCAATGCTTGGAGTTTGTCAGAGTTTGTGGGTTTTTGTTTGTCCACCCGCCTCTTGAGGATTGACCACAAATTCTCAATGGGATTAAGGTCTGGGGATTTTCCTGGCCATGGACCCAAAATGTCGAGGTTTTGTTCCCCGAGCCACTTCGTTATCACTTTTGCCTTGTGGCAAGGTGCCCCATCATGCTGGAAAAGGCATTGTTCATCACCAAACTGTTCTTGGATGGTTGGGAGAAGTTGCTCTCTGAGGATGTTTTTGTACCATTCTTTATTCATGGCTGTGTTCTTAGGCAAAATTGTGAGTGAGCCCACTCCCTTGGCTGAGAAGCAACCCCACACATGAGTGGTCTCAGGATGCTTTACTGTTGGCATGACACAGGACTGATGGTAGCGCTCACCTTTTCTTCTCCGGACAAGCTTTTTTCCAGATGCCCCAAACAATCGGAAAGGGGATTCATCAGAGAAAATGACATTATCCCAGTCCTTAGCAGTCCAATCCCTGTACTTTTTGCAGAATAGCAGTCTGTCCCTGATGTTTTTCCTGGAGAGAAGTGGCTTCTTTGCTGCCCTTCTTGACACCAGGCCATCCTCCAAAAGTCTTCACCTTACTGTGTGTGCAGACGCACTCACACCTGCCTGCTGCCATTCCTGAGCAAGCTCTGCACTGGTGGTGCCCCGATCCCGCAGCTGAATCAACTTTAGGAGACGGTCCTGGCACTTGCTGGACTTTCTTGGGTGCCCTGAAGCCTTCTTCACAACAGTTGAACCTCTCTCCTTGAAGGTCTTGATGATCCGATAAATGGTTGATTTAGGTGCAATCTTACTAGCAGCAATATCCTTGCCTGTGAATCCCTTTTTGTGCAAAGCAATGATGGCTGCACGTGTTTCCTTGCAGGTAACCATAGTTAACAGAGGAAGAACAATAATTTCAAGCACCACCCTCCTTTTAAAGCTTCCAGTCTGTTATTCTAACTCAATCAGCATGACAGAGTGATCTCCAGCCTTGTCCTCGTTAACACTCTCACCTGTGTTAACGAGAGAATCACTGACATGATGTCAGCTGGTCCTTTTGTGGAAGGGTTGAAATGCACTGGACATGTTTTTTTGGGATTATGTTCATTTTCATGGCAAAGAGGGACTTTGAAATTAATTGCAATTCATCTGATCACTCTTCATAACATTCTGGAGTATATGCAAATTGTCATCATAAAAACTGAGGCAGCAGACTTTGTAAAAATTAATATTTGTGTCATTCTCAAAACTTTTGGTTAGAGATGGAAATGTGTTGACAGGTGACAGGAGGGTGAGGGAAAGATGGAAGGAATACTTTGAGGAACTGATGAATGAGGAAAATGACAGAGAGAGAAGAGTAGTAGAGGCAAATATTGTTGAGCAGGAAGTAGAAAGGATTAGCAAGGGTGAAGTTAGGAGAGCTTTGAAGAGGATACAGAGAGGAAAGGCAGTTGGTCCTGATGACATACCAGTGGAGGTATGGAAGTGTCTAGGAGAGATGGCAGTAGAGTTTTTAACTAGTTTGTTCAACGAGGTCTTAGAGAGTGAGAGAATGCCTGAGGAATGGAGGAGAAGTGTTTTGGTGCCGATTTTTAAGAACAAGGGAGATGTGCAGAGTTGTGGAAACTACAGAGGTATTAAGCTGACGAGCCATACAATGAAGTTGTGGGAAAGAGTAGTGGAAGCAAGGCTAAGGGGAGAAGTGAGCATTTGTGAGCAGCAGTATGGTTTCATGCCAAGAAAGAGCACTACAGATGCAATATTTGCTTTGAGAATGTTGATGGAGAAGTACAGAGAGGGTCAGAAAGAGCTGCATTGTGTCTTTGTAGATTTAGAGAAAGCGTATGACAGGGTGCCAAGAGAGGAGCTGTGGTATTGTATGAGGAGGTCTGGAGTGGCAGAGAAGTATGTTAGAGTGGTGCAGGATATGTATGAGAGCAGTAGGACAATGGTAAGGTGTGCGGTAGGTGTGACAGAGAAGTTCACGGTGAAGGTGGGACCGCATCAAGGATTGGCTCTGAGCTCCTTCTTGTTTGCGGTGGTGATGGACAGGCTGACAGATGAGGTCAGACAGGAATCTCCATGGACTATGATGTTTGCGGATGACACTGTGATCTGTAGTGAGAGCAGGGAGCAGGTGGAGGAAACTCTAGAGAGGTGGAGGTTTGCTCTGGAGAGAAGAGGAATGAAGGTTAGTCACAGCAAGACAGAATACGTGTGTGTGAATGAGAGGGATCCAAGTGGAACAGTGAGGTTACAGGGAGAAGAGGTAAAGAAGGTGCAGGATTTTAAGTACTTAGGGTCAACAGTCCAGAGCAACGGGGAGTGTGGAAAAGAGGTGAAGAAGCGTGTGCAGGCAGGTTGGAATGGGTGGAGAAAAGTGTCAGGTCTGTTGTGTGATAAAAGAGTACCAGCAAGAATGAAAGGAAAGGTGTACAGGACAGTAGTGAGATCAGCGATGTTGTATGGTTTGGAGACAGTTGCACTGAGGAAAAGACAGGAGGAAGAGTTAGAGGCAGCAGGGCTGAAGATGTTGAGGTTCTCTTTGGGAGTGACGAGGATGGATAGGATCAGGAATGAGTACATCAGGGGGACAGCACATGTGAGATGTTTTGGAGACAAAGTTAGAGAGGCCAGGTTGAGATGGTTTGGACATGTTCAGCGGAGGGAGAGTGAATATATCGGTAAAAGGATGCTGAGGTTAGAGCTGCCAGGCAGGAGGCCGAGAGGAAGACCAAAGAGGAGGTTTATGGATGTAGTGAAGGAGGACATGAAGGTAGTCGGTCTGAGAGAAGAGGATGCAGGGGATAGGGCTAGATGGAGGCAGATGATTCGCTGTGGCGACCCCTGAAGGCAACAGCCGAAAGGAAAAGAAGAAGATTCTCAAAACTTTTGGCCACGGCTGTAGAAGCTATAAACAGTTCCCTCACCAGCCTCTCTTTTATCTCTCTTAAAGTGAATAAGAAAAAAAAACGTAATCTGAGAAACCCCAAAGTGTAAACTCCACTGTCCTGAGGATGTCAGAAAACCTAAAGATACAGCTTTACCTCTGACACTATATTATAAATGATAAACCGTGTTTTTGGTGTTTTGTCTCTGTTCCAGGTTAAACTGTACTCTGTGCGCTGGTCTCTGTCCTAAGCTGTGTACCGGAGTGCAAACGATTGACTCGGTGACGTCTGCTCAGGCTTTGCGTGGTTGCACCGTCCTCAACGGCAGCCTCATCATAAAGATCCGTGGTGGCAGTAAGTGCCATTTACAATATTTCTTTTTTTTTTTTTTCTTCAGGAAATGGAGTGTAACATTAACAAACTCTGTCTGATACCAGATAGATAAATCATAAATCTGAACTTCAGTCTTTTGCTCCAATAAGAACTGTCTGAATGGGTGTGTTCAGTGTTTTGGGGTTTTTTGGTGTACAGTAGCTGACATGATTGTAAATTTAATGCGGGATCATGGCGAAGTGTATATATTATGACTAAGACCCATTTTAAATGAGATGATGTAATGATCGAAGATAGCTTCAGAGTGTGGTAGTGTGACTATAGCTGAATCCAAGTATCCTTACTACCCTACTATATAGTAGGTGAAAAGCCGTACACCAAAGGATCAGTATGTCCGATTCTCAGTATTCATAAAACAGTAGGTGAGAAATACCCGGATGACCTACTGCTTCCGCCGAGATTCTGCAGTAGGGAGCCAGTGGACACTGTACTATCCCATAAGGCAACAGGACTGGAACAGAAGAGCTGTCAGAATCAAAAATGTTGGAATGCAGCGCGTCGGCTCTTTTTAAATTGTAGGTCATATTACAGTGCCAACATGGCGGATTTAGTATGTCCAGATTGTATTCATGCTACACATTTATACTGATCAGTACGTACTGTATCAACGGTCAAGCAGTAGGTATCGAATACAGGAGGTACTGTCCGAGTACGTGATTTCGAGCACAGCCTATATTTTCAAGAGTTAATCCAAATGTTAATTAAATCAATAGTGTGTCCACAATAATGAGTGGGTCCTATTATGTTCTGATTAACCCCTACTAAGTCTAAAATGGACATGCATCCTGTTCTCAGAGGGTCTTGTGGATTATCAAAATTAATATTAAAGTTTCCAACAATTACTTCTTTGTCTACAGAAACAACCAGGTTTGAGACGAAATCTGCAAATCGATGAAGAAATTCAGAATATGGCCCTGGGGGTCTGTAAATAGTAATTAGTGGAAACGACTGGGTAGACTTATTTTTTGTGGCTGTGTATGTTATGTAAGGGATAATACACAGCTAGGTGTGTATTACACGATTTTAATGCACAACGTGGAGGCAAAGAACCACCCAGCAAGAAGCAAATTGTGTAATGCACACCTAGCCGTGGATTATCTCGCTTATACCATGGTCACTTGCCAGCATTGACAAGTTAAAGCTGTCACTGATGTTTGCAGTGCAAAATTTGACTGAAAGGATAAAAAATAACAGTTAATTTTCATTGTTAAATCTAGAATTCTGCCTGCTCTAAATTATACACAAAGATAGAGTAGTGCAGTAAGATTACATTTATTTGAATGAATTATAATAAATTGAGAGAGAGAGAGAGATGTGCATGTGTGAATTACCTGCGTCTGTGCCGCATCAACTGTAACTGTATGTTACTATGGTTACAGTTGTTATAGGCAGTATAATTCAGAACGGTGATTAAACTGACTGGAACTACCTGTGCATTCAACAGTTTAACTGCACACCTTCCAGCCAATCAGAATTAAGTATTCAGACAGACCATGGTATAAGTCAATATAAAGAACTTCATTTCAAGGTTTTTGTGTAACTCATGATACGTACAGTGGGGGAAAAAATTATTTGATCCCCTGCTGATTTTGTACGTTTGCCCACTGACAAAGAAATGATCAGTGTGTAATTTTAATGGTAGGTGTATTTTAACAGTGAGAGACAGAATAACAACAAAAAAAAAATCCAGAAAAACGCATTTCAAAAAAGTTATAAAATGATTTGCATTTTAATGAGTGAAATAAGTATTTGACCCATTTGACTTAGTACTTGGTGGCAAAACCCTTGTTGGCAATCACAAAGGTCAGATGTTTCTTGTAGTTGGCCACCAGGTTTGCACACATATCAGGAGGGATTTTGTCCCACTCCTCTTTGCAGATCCTCTCCAAGTCATTAAGGTCTCAAGGCTGACATTTGGCAACTCGAACCTTCAGCTCCCTCCACAGATTTTCTATGGGATTAAGGTGTGGAGATTGGCTGGGCCACTCCAGGACCTTAATGTGCTTCTTCTTGAGCCACTCCTTTGTTGCCTTGGCTGTGTGTTTTGGATCATTGTCATGCTGGAATACCCATCCACGACCCATTTTCAATGCTCTGGCTGAGGGAAGGAGGTTCTCACTCAAGATTTGACGGTACAAGGCCCCGTCCATTGTCCCTTTGATGCGGTGCAGTTGTCCTGTCCCCTTAGCAGAGAAACACCCCCAAAGCATAATGTTTCCACCCCCATGTTTGACAGTGGGGATGGTGTTCTTGGGGTCATAGGCAGCATTCCTCCTCCTCCAAACACGGCGAGTTGAGTTGATGCCAAAGAGCTCGATTTTGGTCTCATCTGACCACAACACTTTCACCCCGTTCTCTTCTGAATCATTCAGGCAAACTTCAGACGGGCCTGTACATGTGCTTTCTTGAGCAGGGAGACCTTGCGGGCACTGCAGGATTTCAGTCCTTCACGGCGTAGTGTGTTACCAATTGTTTTCTTGGTGTCTATGGTCCCAGCTGCCTTGAGATCATCACCTTTGATGATCATCCTCTCGTGGGCTGATTCCTCACCATTCTCATGATCATTGAAACTCCACGAGGTGAGATCTTGCATGGAGCCCCAGACCGAGGGAGACTGACAGTTTCTTCCATTTGCGAATAATCGCACCAACTGTTGTCACCTTCTCACCAAGCTGCTTGGCGATGGTCTTGTAGCCCATTCCAGCCTTGTGTAGGTCTACAGTCTTGTCCCTGACATCCTTGGACAGCTCTTTGGTCTTGGCCATGGTGGAGAGTTTGGAATCTGATTGATTGATTGCTTCTGTGGACAGGTGTCTTTTTACAGGTATCAAACTGAGATGAGGAGCACTCCCTTTAAGAGAGTGCTCCTAATCTGAGCTCATTACCTGTGTAAAAGACACCTGGGAGCCAGAAATCTTGCTGATTGATAGGGGATCAAATACTTATTTCACTCATTAAAATGCAAATCAATTTATAACTTTTTTGAGATGTGTTTTTCTGGATTTTTTTGTTGTGATTTTTTTGTCTCTCACTATTAAAATACACCTACCATTAAAATTATAGACTGATCATTTCTTTGTCAGTGGGCAAACGTACAAAATGAGCAGGAGATCAAATACTTTTTCCCTCACTGTAATATTTTCATTTACAATATGCGCTTTAGGTGTAAGAGGTCTAATATTCAACTGTCCTAGCTTCAGATCAAAGGTGACGGCTGTGGATTCAGTATGATCTAATTTTATGTTAATTAAGTTACTAATACAAACTTTCTGAGAATTTTAACATCTTGGTTTAGCTCGGGGAACAGACAAAGTCTCAATATGGTGGAACCTGAGTGACGACTCAAGGCAGGTAGCAGACAGTCGGTTTAGCCTGCTTGTCTGCTCCCTGGCCTTGGCTCTGGATTGTCACTGATTAATTGGGCCTGTTCTGAGACTGAGAAATTTTGACTCTACTGTAACCAAGAATAAAACATATTTCTTTTTACTATTATAAAAAATAAAAAAAAAATTGAAGAATGCAATTTCTTTCATGTGGCTGTGCAAGGAAATAAAATTTGTATTTAAATAGCCAAGAATAAATGTGGAATTAAGAGTACTGATGTGGTTCCTCTGTTCCTCAGATAACATAGCGGCAGAACTGGAGGCCAACCTGGGTCAGCTGGAGGAGATCACAGGCAACCTGACCATCCGCAGGGCTTACGCTCTCATCTCGCTGTCCTTCCTCCGGAAACTCCGCCTCATCCGCGGAGAGGCTCTGGAAACCGGGTATGGCCTCACTGACATCAGCATACTCGCTCATCAGCGCCCTTTTCCAGACCATTTATAAGAAATATAAGAAACATGACAGTGATTAAAATATTCTCACTGACAGGGTCATGTGATGCAACCTGATGCTAAGTTGATTATTTTCCTGTAACAGCATGTTTCGAAGTGTTTTATTCCTCATGCCACACCAGTTTGCCACCGATTACAATATGTATTTATTTAAGAACAGGTCATACTTTTTATCCGTTTATAGTTACATTTACAGTTACTAGTTGCTGTTATTGTATAAAATTAATCAATATATCTTTGGAGCTAGCAACCCTAGAGGCATAGTGAGCATATATAGGGAACAGGAAGGCTTTTGTGTTTTTGCACACCTTCTGGTCTGATGAACTCTGTTACCATAGAAACAGCCATAAATATAAGGATAGCATCATAAAAAAGGTTGGTTTCCAAAAAAAAAGTTTGATTGTGGTTTTACCATATTTACTCAATGATAAGATGTGCTTTTTTTTAATACTAGCAATTTTATTTGTACAGTTTTGGTATTAGTATTTGTTAGAGGCTTTTAGGTTTTAGTAATCAAATGCATGTTTGAATAATTATTTAATTTAGCAGTGATATCAATAATTTAGTTTTGTGTTGCCTTTTTATTTGGTGGTTTTTGCAGGAACTACTCGTTTTACGCGCTTGATAATCAGAACTTGCGTCAGCTCTGGGACTGGTCCAAACACAACCTGACCATCCAGCATGGCCGCATGTTCTTCCACTACAACCCCAAACTCTGCCTGTCTGAGATCCAAAAGATGGAGGAAGTGACGGGGACCAAAGCACGACAAGTCAAGAACGACATCGGACTTCGCACCAATGGGGATCAGGCCTCCTGTATGCTTGCATCTTTACCCTGTTTATCATGTTTAACATAACCCCTGAGACCCAATGAGCATCATTAAGCAGTGATGTTTAGATGCACTTAACACAAAAGTGGTCTCTGAAATCAGTGTCGATCCACCAAGCAGTTAATCCATACGCTGTTATTACTCATCATTAAGCAACAGACCATGAACCTTGAGATTTTTACAAGAAAAATATTAACTTGCTTAAAAGTATTAAAGTTGCTTTTATTTAATTATTCATATTTATTTTAATGAGGCAAATTCCATTTTCATCTAAATATGTATTAATATATGTATATATATTGCTTGTTTTGTATGTAATTTATTTGATATGCACGTTATTAAACTTATTTAAATGCACATTATTTACCTTACAGTTTTATATACACTAAACAACAATATTTAATAATTGATTATTTACTATATTGGTCCTTATACAGTCGGTCACAATTTTTTACAGAAAATAAAAAATGCTGATGCATTTTTTGTTTTTTTTCCTATTATGAATTTTTCTGTTGTGTGATTGATAGATACAGTTGCGATCAAAATTATTCAACCCCCATTGCAAATCAGGGTTAATGTCAAAATTTACAGACTTTCAGCTGTTTTCAGTGAACAAATCAAACCAAAGCAACTGAAATACTTCAACACAACGAATGCTTCAAGTGGTTTCCCCAAATTCAACTGAAAATGCAACTTATAATGACTTCTTCAGTTTCAAAATTATTCAACCCCCTGAATAGAATCCCTCACAACAGCACAATTATGCAAAACAGGTGTTGTCTCAAGTACACCTGATGCAACTAATCAAGGGCTTCATTAGTTGCACCAGGTGTGCTTGAGCTGGAACACATGAAATACCTGAACTGGCTAGGGGCAGAAAATACATGAAATACCTGGACGGGGCAGAAAAAGGAAGCTATCAACGGCTGCAACCAGGCAGATTGTGAAGAAGGCAGGTTGGAATCTCGAGTGACTGCAAAAAACCTGCAGCAAGACATAGTGGCAACAGGCACTGAGGTTTCAGTGAGCACAGTATGGCGTGTACTAAACGCAGAAGGTTTCCACGCCAGAACTCGTACACCTCACGTACACCTCACGTACACCACTACTGACCCAAAAGCACAAGAAAAGTCGGCTCAAAGTCATATAAATAAGCCACAGAAGTTTTGGGATTCTGTTCTGTGGAGCGATTAAATAAAACTGGAACTTTTCGGCATGATGGATCAGCAGTATGTCTGGAGAAAGAAGAATGAAGCACACACTGAAAAGAACACTCTGCCCATAGTCAAGCATGGTGGTCTTGGTGGTCCTCTGGCACTGGAAACCTGCAGCGTGTGGAAGGCAAGATGGATTCACTGAAGTATCATGAAATCAGAGGAGAAAATGTCATGCCGTCTGTGAGGAAGCTGAAGCTTGGACTTTCCAACAGGACAGTGATCCCAAGCATACCTCAAATTCCACCAAGGCTTGGTTGCAGAAGTCGTCCTGGAAGATTCTACAGGGCCATCACAGTCACCTGACTTGAACCCTGTAGAAAATCTCTCGTTAGATTTGAAGAAAGCTGTTGCAGCACACAAACCCAAGAATATTACTGAACTGGAGGCCATTGCTCATGAGAAATGATTCTAAGATTCTTCAGGAACGCTGCCAGAAGCTGGTGTCTGGCTATGCATCTCATTTGCAGCAGGTCATTACAGCAAAAGGGTGCTCTACTAAGTACTAAAGATGCTTGCCATGAAGGGGTTGAATAATTTTGAGACTAGAGAAGTCATTATAAGTTGCATTTTCAGTTGAATTTAGGGAAAACACTTGAAGCATTCGTTGTGTTGAACTATTTCAATTGCTTTTGTTTGATTTGTTCACTGCAAACAGCTGAAAGTCTGTAAATTTTGACAATAATCCTGATTTGCAATGGGGGTTGAATAATTTTGATTGCAACTGTAGATAGATAGAAAGATTATATTTGACTGTGTCATGTGACTCCACCTTTCTCACCACTGATTTTGTCTCTCAGGTGAAAACCAGCTTCTGAATTTTACCAGCATTCGCACGATGGCTAAACATATATTGATCACGTGGGAGCCATTTTGGCCTCGTGACTTCAGAGACCTGCTGGGCTTCATGGTCCTTTATAAAGAAGCGTGAGTGTCACAGGGGTTCACATATAACACACTACAGCACCCAGTGTGTGTATAACTGTTTATTAGAACAGAACAGAGCAGCCTAACTCTCTCTCTCTCTCTATCTCTCTCTCTCTCTCTCTTTCGCTTTCTTCCTCCTCTCTGTCTGTCTGTCTGTCTTTCTGTCTCTCCAGTCCGTATCAGAACGTGACTGAGTACGATGGGCAGGATGCTTGTGGTTCTAACAGTTGGGTGATCACGGACGTGGAGCCACCAGAGAGGACGTCAGACATGAAACGCGACCCCGGCTGTCTCCTGACGCAGCTGAAGCCATGGACACAGTACGCCATCATGGTGAAAACACAGCTGTCTGTCTCTGACGATCAGCAGGTCCACGGAGCCAAGAGCAAAATCATCTATGTCCGCACCAACGCCAGCCGTCAGTGCCCTTTTGAATTAACTTTATTTTTTTTATTTTTTTTATTAACTAAAATGCTCATGAACAATTGTAATTAAAAAGAGAATAACATGATTAACAAAAATTAAAGTTCTCAACTAAAATAAAAGTTTTCAGGTTGTTCTCCTTTAAGTCTTTATTTATGAATTAATTCTGTAATTTATTATTGTTTTTTTGTTTTTTTTTTAAATTTAAATTAGGATGGAAAATACTGTTGTCAAATCTAGTTAAAATAAAATAATAAATGTAAAAATATATATTTCCATTTTTGAGGGAGGACTGAAGGCAAATCTTGCCATTTTTGTTTTTAATTGAAAAGTACATTTATATAAAATGCAAAATGTTTAGTTTTTTTCTAAATTATAATGAGGATGAGATTGAAGTCAGTAAAGGTTAAAACATTAAAAATCAAGTTAATTTTTTTTTTTTAAATGACTGCACTCAAATCTTGCCATATTTTTTAAATTTATTTATTTTTTAAAAAGATGTTTAAGTTTAAAAAGGTAATAGTGTTTTTTCCTTTTACTTTTTAGAAATGAAATAAGAAAATTAAGTAATGAAGAAAGTGTGTGTGTGTGTGTGTGTGTGTGTGTGTGTGTGTGTGTGTGTGTGTGTGTGTGTGTGTGTGTGTGTTTCAGGACCCTCTGTGCCTCTGGACCCCATCTCCTCCTCTAACTCTTCGTCTCAGATCATTCTGAAGTGGAAACCTCCCACGGAGCCTAACGGGAACATCACACACTACCGTGTGTCCTACCAGAAACAAGGGGAGGACAGCGAGCTCTACAAGTATGACTACTGCCAGAAAGGTCTGAGCCTCCCTTTGTCTTTCTGAGAAGGTGTTAAATATTGTCAGAGCTGCACATTACTGGACTGCCTTTTGTCTATTTCATGGTGTCATGGCAGCAAGAGTTGTTCTGGTTGTTTTTCCTCTGCAGGAATGAAGCTGCCGTCTCGCACTCCCACAAACCCCAGCCAAGAGGTCAGTCTGAACTGGAATCAGACTGAGGATCAGAATCAGAACATGAAGTGTTGCAGTTGCCCCAAAACTGAGACGCAGCTGAAGAAGGAGGCTGAGGAGCGCGAGTTCCGCAAGACCTTCGAGAACTACATCCACAACGAGGTCTTCGAACCCAAGTAAGAACTCAAACTAACAAGGGGGGGTCAAGATTGAGCAGCTCAAATCAAACCGACTTGAATCAGTAATCATCTCTGTGTTTGACAAAATAAACATACACTTATTCACATAAAGTTGAAGGATGCCAAGACACTTTCAATGGGACTGACACACACGCGCGCACACACACACACACACACACACACAAACAAAGGCCACACCTTTCACTGGGATTGACATATACACAGAGGACACGCCTCTTTCACTGGGACTGACGTATACACAGAGGACACGCCTCTTTCACTGGGATTGACGTATACACAGAGGACACGCCTCTTTCACTGGGACTGACATATACACAGAGGACACGCCTATTTCACTGGGACTGACACATACACATAGGCCATGCCTCTTTCACTGGGACTGACACATACACACAGAGGCCACGCCTCTTTCAGTGGGACTGACATACACGTCTCTTTCACTGCGACTGACATGTACACACAGAGGCCACGCCTCTTTCACTATGACTAACACACACAGGTTTATCACGGCACTGCAGTTGTACCAAAAATCACTTTCTGTCTGTGTCCATCTTTAGATCACACCGTCGTCGCCGCTCAGTGGGAGTGGCTAACTCCACTCTCTCTTCCATCCTGACTCTGCCCCCTCATCTGGCCAACGACTCCTCCCCTACTCTGAAGCCAGAGGAGAAGCTGGTGCTGAAGGTCGTCGGTAAAGAATCGATAGTCATTTCGAACCTGCATCACTTCACCAGCTACCAGATCGAGATCCAGGCGTGTAACCACCCAGAGGACCTGGATTACTGCAGTATTGCCACCTTCGTCTCCGCCCGCACCATGCCTGAGGGTAACGTCATCACCTCCATCATTATAACCATTATATAGTGCATGCTGTATGTGATGTTACTGAAGTCTACATGTAATAATGTGTTCTTCATATCAGATTAGATGTGCTAAATTAAAACTCTGTCTTGTTAGCTAGCTGTTTAACCATAATCCAAAAAATCTATATAGTTTGCAAAATTATTTACAAATAAAAAATGGAAGGGTTTAATTGTGTAATTACTCACCATATTCACTGTAAAACCCCTAAATTAGTTATTTTGAAAAGAGATATAGTTACAGCATCAAATGTTTAGCTTGTTAATGAAGAAATGCATCACCACATTTCATCACATCATCACAGTAGTTGTTTAAAATAGAGCAGAGTTTTATTGCTTTACTTTGCCCCCCTAATGGAATACCAGAGACTAGCTCTTTTTTAATATTTCAATTCAGTTACATCCACAAGACCATTTTAATTTAGAGATTCAATTTTCATTTACAAATTCATTTGGTGAGCCAGATAAGATAGATATCGGGCTGGTCCTGGTCCACAGGCCACGTGCGTGACATCCCTATTGTATGATGTCTTGAACATCGGGCTTCTGTTTACTGTTTTCTCATAGTCAAAGCAGACAACATTTTGGACCGTGTGATTCCTGAGATCCTCCCTGAAGAACCTGAGTTTGTGTACATCAAATGGCAAGAGCCCAAATCCCCAAACGGCATGATCATCCTGTATGAGGTCAACTACCATCGGCTGTCTGATAATGAGGTCAGTACAGTACCCCCCCCACACACACACACACAGCAGCATGCAGCATACACAACATTATTAAAACTAGAGATCGACCAATATTGATTTTTTATAACTGATTTGCATGTTTATGCCCGATTACCGATATGCAGAACCGATATTTATTTATTGTTTTACTTCTGTTTTTGACACAGTTATAACAACACCACTGAACTGAACAAGCTGTTTTATTTATAACAATTTTGTCAATTTCACTTCCTCTTTGCAAAGAAAACAACTCTTATTTATACACCAATAAGTAGAGGGGTCTGAAAGAGTGCACTGTTACTAAAGTCTCCCTTTTTTTTTTAAATAATAAAAGCTTTGATGAGGTAAACAAACAGGTAAAACAAATAAAGCACATAAAAATTATTCTACCAAAAAAAAAAACAGATGCAGTGCTGCAGTGGTGGTCCTGTGCGCAATTCTCAAAATGCCCACAAGATGGCGCCATTTATCGTGGAGCCGATATTACAAAACCGATATCCGATTATGGAGAAATGGTTAAATATCAGGAAAAATATTGGTATAACCGATTATCAGTCAATCTCTGATCAAAACATTATAAAATATTATATATCACTTTATCTCTCTCTTTCTCTCTGCTTCTCTCTCACTCTCTCTCTCTCTCTCTCTCTCTCTCTCTCTCTCTCCCCCTCCCTCACTCTCTCTCACACACTCATTCTCCGTGTGTCTGTCCCACTCTGTCTCTCTCTATCGCACTCTCTGTCGCTTTCTCTCTGTTTCTCTCTCTGTCACTTTCTCCTCTCTCTCTCTCTCTCTCTCACACACACACACACACACACACACACTCATTCTCTGTGTGTCTGTCCCACTCTCTGTCTCTCTCTCAATTTCACTCACTGTCTGTCTCTGTCTGTCTGTCTGTCTCTCTCTCTCTCTCTCTCTCTCTCTCCCCCCCATCTCTGTCCCCCTCTCTGTTTGTCTGTCTCACTCTCTCTCTCTCCATCTCTCTGTCCCCCTCTCTGTTTCTGTCTCTCTCTCTCTCTCTCTCTCTCTCTCTCTCTCTCTCTCTCTCTCTCCCCCCCATCTCTCTGTCCCCCTCTCTGTTTGTCTGTCTCACTCTCTCTCTCTTCCCCCCTCCCTCCCCCCATCTCTCTGTCCCCCTCTCTGTTTCTGTCTGTCCCACTCTCTCTCTCTCTCTCTCTCTCTCTCTCTCTCTCTCTCTCTCTGTCTCTCTCTCTCCCAACCCCCATATCTCTGTCCCACTCTCTGTTTCTGTCTCTCTCTCTCTCTCTCGTTCTCAGGAGCTGCATCACTGTGTATCGAGAATCAGTTATGAGAAGAACGGAGGTTGTAAATTGAGAGTGGGACATCCTGGGAATTACAGCGTGCGAATCCGAGCCACTTCGCTGGCGGGAAACGGATCCTGGACCGAGCCAGTTCACTTTTACATGCCGGACAGTAAGATTTGATGTGCATTCTGTCTGGGATTTTCTTTATTCAACAGTCTCACACGCTGCGAAATAAAACCTGCAGCTTAGGGTTTTTTTTAAACTAAGCTGATTATTATTATTATTATTATTATTATTATTATTATTATTATTGTGAATATATTCATATCAGTCATGTGAATTCGGAGTGTCTCTAAACTGTCGTGTCCCTTTCAGACTACATGAATGTGAAGATCATCATTGGCCCGGTGATTCTGCTCATCATCTCGCTCTTGGTTGGAAGCGCTGTCTGTTTTGTACTCAGGAAAAAGTACGTACCTCACACACACACACACACACACACACACACACCTCTGATTCTTCACACTCTGAAGTTTAGATACTGATCACTGATTATTTAAACACTTTGTGTTGCTGCAGGCAAACTGAAGGACCCACGGGCCCCTTAATCGCCTCTTCAAACCCAGAGTACATCAGCGCAAACGATGGTGAGAGTCAATAGCAGTCATATTAATCTTATAGCCGTTGAGATATATATATATATATATATATATATATATATATTAAAAAAAAACTGTCAGGGTCAATTTAGGAGAAACTAAAAGGTGGGGGAAAAAAATCATCTGTAGCTGTTTTTAAACATCCAGTGTAGCAGGATTGAAATGAATACACATTCATATATACTGATAAAATAATAGAAATTAATTTACAACTCAATTTTTTAATTTAAAAAAATACATATTTCATATTAGTGTTTTATTTACAATATATTTACAATATATTTTTTGTTTTAGTTATTCATTTTTATTTCTATTATTTTTAAGTTATACTATGCATTATACAAACTTGTTCAATGGTTAAACAAAAGAGGCAGGAGCTCAGTACCCGTGGTGTTTATTGTATGTTTTTGTGTGTCTCATGTGCAGTGTACATTCCTGATGACTGGGAGGTGGCACGTGAGAATATCACAGTCCTACGCGAGCTTGGTCAGGGCTCCTTCGGCATGGTGTACGAGGGCATCGCTAAAAATATCGTCAAAGGAGAATCGGAGACCCGAGTGGCCGTCAAAACTGTTAACGAATGCGCGAGTCTGCGCGAGAGGATCGAATTCCTCAACGAAGCCTCCGTCATGAAGGCGTTCAGCTGCCACCATGTGGTGAGTGCGATTTAAACACATCACTGAAAATTCACATCATGAGATATTATTCTGTGTATGTAATGTTATAAAGTTTAGATCTGTTTAATATGAGACCTGCAGGAGCTCAGCTACAAAAACTTGATTGACAGAAATAAACAAGAAAACAATCATACAGGTGCATCTCAATAAATTAGAATGTCGTGGAAAAGTTCATTTATTTCAGTAATTCAACTCAAATTGTGAAACTCGTGTATTAAATAAATTCAATGCACACAGACTGAAGTAGTTTAAGTCTTTGGTTCTTTTAATTGTGATGATTTTGGCTCACATTTAACAAAAACCCACCAATTCACTATCTCAACAAATTAGAATACTTCATAAGACCAATAAAAAAAACATTTTTAGTGAATTGTTGGCCTTCTGGAAAGTATGTTCATTTACTGTACATGTACTCAATACTTGGTAGGGGCTCCTTTTGCTTTAATTACTGCCTCAATTCGGCGTGGCATGGAGGTGATCAGTTTGTGGCACTGCTGAGGTGGTATGGAAGCCCAGGTTTCTTTGACAGTGGCCTTCAGCTCATCTGCATTTTTTGGACTCTCGTTTCTCATTTTCCTCTTGACAATACCCCATAGATTCTCTATGGGGTTCAGGTCTGGTGAGTTTGCTGGCCAGTCAAGCACACCAACACCATGGTCATTTAACCAACTTTTGGTGCTTTTGGCAGTGTGGGCAGGTGCCAAATCCTGCTGGAAAATGAAATCAGCATCTTCAAAATGCTGGTCAGCAGAAGGAAGCATGAAGTGCTCCAAAATTTCTTGGTAAACGGGTGCAGTGACTCTGGTTTTCAAAAAACACAATGGACCAACACCAGCAGATGACATTGTACCCCAAATCATCACAGACTGTGGAAACTTAACACTGGACTTCAAGCAACTTGGGCTATGAGCTTCTCCACCCTTCCTCCAGACTCTAGGACCTTGGTTTCCAAATGAAATACAAAACTTGCTCTCATCTGAAAAGAGGACTTTGGACCACTGGGCAACAGTCCAGTTCTTCTTCTCCTTAGCCCAGGTAAGACACCTCTGACGTTGTCTGTGGTTCAGGAGTGGCTTAACAAGAGGAATACGACAACTGTAGCCAAATTCCTTGACACGTCTGTGTGTGGTGGCTCTTGATGCCTTGACCCCAGCCTCAGTCCATTCCTTGTGAAGTTCACTCAAATTCTTGAATCGATTTTGCTTGACAATCCTCATAAGGCTGCGGTTCTCTCGGTTGGTTGTGCATCTTTTTCTTCCACACTTTTTCCTTCCACTCAACTTTCTGTTAACATGCTTGGATACAGCACTCTGTGAACAGCCAGCTTCTTTGGCAATGAATGTTTGTGGCTTACCTAGTGAACCAAACTGAGAGACCATTTTGAAGGCTCAGGAAACCTTTGCAGGTGTTTTGAGTTGATTATTTAATTATTTATTTAATCTAATTTGTTGAGATAGTGAATTGGTGGGTTTTTGTTAAATGTGAGCCAAAATCATCACAATTAAAAGAACCAAAGACTTAAACTACTTCAGTCTGTGTGCATTGAATTTATTTAATACACGAGTTTCACAATTTGAGTTGAATTACTGAAATAAATGAACTTTTCCACGACATTCTAATTTATTGAGATGCACCTGTATATTACTGAGCTGATATAATTAATACTAAAATACTATCATAATACTATAATTAATACTATATGAAAATATTATTAAATATTTGTGAAAATATTAAATATGTAGGTCTGAATATATGAATACTGCTGTTTTTACTTGTTAAATGAAAAAAAAATAGTCTAATATTTTCTAGACAGTTATACAGTATGACTTGTAGCAGTGGTGCCAATATTTACAGTGCCAATATCGCTGTAGCATTTACCATTTTTGATCTGTTGCTATGGTGATATGAGCAATGCCTGAAAACTTTTGCTTTTTTACTTGATCAGCTAAAGCAGTGAATAACATTGTGCTGGGCCATGCACTCCTTGATCTGTAGAATGTTGGAGCTGCTGATTATTAAATAGGGTCACACCAGACTTTTTCCTCACTCCTCTTTATGTCACTGTTACTTGGCACACATCCAAAAAAAAATTTGCCAACGACATGCAAAAATATTTTTTTGGCTAAAATTCCTTATTGTGTCTTGCTAAGTTAAATCCTGTTAAGATTTTAAAAATCTGTTAAGATTTTAAAAATCGCATGTTTGAGGAAATATTTTCATTCACCTCATATTTTCATGTCTTTTTTTTCTATAGCACATACATACTGTGAAAAAACTGATATAGAACGTGATGTCAGGCAGTTATGACAAAAGCACTATGATGAACAGGAAGCACTAACCTGCAGCCTGAGATGTTTTTACAGGTGGCTGCCACTAGACGGCGCTGTAGCTCTCCCATAAACCCAGCTTACACAAGACATGGCTGAGCACTAAGCCATTTTTTTTTTTTGTTAATGTGTAATTAAAGGTTTCTTCATCATGACTCATGTAAGGATGGGGCTTTTATATTGAAGAGAAAGTCTAAATATGTGTGCAGGGTGTCTCTACATTAAAAAAGTTTATTGCTAGATGTAATAAGGAATTATTTACAGTGTGTATTTGTGTGTGTGTGTGTGTGTGTGTGTGTGTAGGTGTG